>JARJDS010033092.1:88776-121321 GCA_030264155.1 Atheta pasadenae | reverse complement strand
GCACGCTTACAGTGTGACGGGGCTAGCGCGGGTGCGTGGCGCCGGCGGGGAAACTCCACTGGTGCGGCTAAGGAACCCGTGGGCGCGGGGCGAATGGACCGGCCCATGGAGCGAACGCTCCTGGGAGTGGGATGGACTTTCCACCAGAGACAAGGAGCTGCTCAGCGTTCGCGTCACCAACGATGGGGAATTCTGGTACGTCTAATTGTACAGCTTTTGCCAGAATTGGTAAACATTCAATGAATTACAGGATGTCTTTTGATGACTTTGCGCGTCATTTCACACAATTGGACTTAGTCCACGTGGGCCCCGACGATTGGATGATGGAAGCTGCACTGCACTCAAAACAGCCCTGGAGGGCTGTGTTGGCTCGACGGCGTTGGCGAGGTGGTTACAACGCTGGCGGTGGACCAAATTATGTGGAAACGACGGCGATGAATCCGCAATTTCACGTCCAGATACCACGGACGTCTAGCAACAAGTGTCACGTCGTTGTATCCGTGACGCAGCATTACGAGACCAATCCAGCTGATATCAAAAAGAAGAAGCCGCTGTTTGCGATTGGTTTTGCGGTGTATGAAGTTCCGCATTCGATGCAGCGACTGACGCCGCACTTCGTTGCTGAGCAGAAGCCGTTGGATGTGACGAATCACTCTATTGCTAGGGAAGTTGTGACGTTTTTTACCCTTCCGCCAGGCGATTACATCGTCGTGCCGCAAACGAATATTCCTAATTTGGATGGGAAATTTTTGTTGCGGATATTTACCGATGAGCAGAGCAATATCTGGGAGGTGAATGAAGATAATATGGTTATTAGGAATATTTATGCTGAGTTTCAGGAAGAGAGTCACTTGCTGGTAAGTGTCTTAAAACGAAATCTGCTTATCATTTTTTCAAATCCAACCAACAACATTTTTTATAGGCCGAGAATAAGACAATCTTTCCAAAACTTCTACTCAAATACCCACCGGAAGTTGATGCTAGTCAATTGCAAAAGATACTCAAGTCTCATTGGAAGAACTACTTATCTGAAAAACCAACCCTAGAATTGTGCAAAAGTTTAATTATGCTGCGGGATTATAACATCAGTGGGCGGATGAATCTTTTAGATATTCCGGTATTAATGCAGATGTTGCAGTTTTGGAGGGTATGTACTAAATTTAATGGGCTGTCCCAAAACAACCCACTCTAGTTTTTTTAGTTCTTTTAAAAACCAAACAATTTGTTACAGCTTGCGTTACAGAAGTTTGAACGAGGACACAACAGTGGGAAAACTTCTTCGTATAATTTGCGCGCGTTATTATGGGAGGCGGGTTGTACTGTCAGTAACAAAGTTTTAGAATGTCTCGTATTACGTTTCGCCAAAAATCGCGTGTTAACAACTGAAAATTACATCATGGCGATGGTACGACTACATTTAGCGCATGGTAAGTTTTGGTTTTTACGTTGCATCTACATTTCTAATGCGTTTCGTTGCGTTTCATTGCGTTTCATTGCGTTTCATTGCATTTACAGAAAGGTATCATAGCCTGGACACTAAGATGAAAAGCAATCCAATTTCCTTAGAAGAAGTAAGTAATATTCAAGTAATATCTTATGGTAGATCGCAATTCAAGAAATGTTATTAATTGAACTTGTAAATTGAAATTCCAGATGATCCTGATGACCATTTATTCATAATCAAATCGAGAGAGAAACTAATATCAATTAAATATATACAGTATAAGAAAGTAACCAAAGAATTAATTAAAAGTTTGAATATTTATGTGAGAGATGTGAAACGTGCATTCCTTCGAGAGCAACTTTATTATATTATTTTAAGAGTGTCCAAACATACTTGTAAATTAGTCGTAAATCTTTGATTTTTTCAATTTTCTATTTTAATCGCCTATATATTACAATTGCTGCTACGGGCCACTTAAATCGCCGCGCTGCATTGCAATCAACTCGCATGTTGAAAGCTAATATTCATCAAGGCATCTTTTAATACCAAAGATATACGCAGGAAATCAGCTGGTTCTTGGAACTGGCGAAATTCTTGCAAAAGCAATAAAACACCGTATCAGTTTTGACGTCAAGCGCGCCTTTTAAACTGTAATTAATAAGTTAATTTTGTATGGTTCGCACGTGTTGTGATGCGAGAGTGAAATTTGCAGCTATAATGAATACTCATCATGGTTTGTATACCGAATGAAAATAATCAAATGTTAATTATTTCGAAATTTTGGTTCCTACGGTTCTGCAACGTGAACGTAACGCAGATTGAGCAGAGTTATTGTCGATACCTATCTAATTGATTTGTACGAAGAAGCATACAACTGTGTATTTGTTTAAAACATTATGATTTACGTCACGTTTTCGAGCGTTAAAGAATTTAAGTTGCTTTAACACTACGTCATTGTTTGTTTAACATTTTTTGTACCCAACAAAATCTCGAAAGGTAAAAATACAAATTGATTTATTCAATAAACCACGTGGCAATGTCTGGCGACATATAGATTTGTAGACGTGAAACACTGGAATTAAAACAAAACAAACAAATTCCTATTAACTGTCTATACTCGATATAAACCATAAGTTGGCACGTAGTTGGCATTCTTTGTGCTTTTTTATCATCTATTTGTAACTGAAAATAGCTATAATCGGCGTTTTCTTGACGTATGAAATGTGTTAAATAATTTAGATATGCAATATATAGTCGAATAGGTTAGACAGAATATTTGCACGTGTTTTTTCAACAAAAAAACAAACTGGTGATAGACTTGCAATGACTTGATTTTCATGTGTACCGAGGAAGGATCGCACAATTTGGACATTGCGAATATAATTTAACGAAAGTATGAATTGTTTATATAATTTACTAATTATTGCATCATGTTTTAAGCAGTTATATCAAATAACAAACATAGAATTATTTAGCTATGTGAAATACATTATTTATTGTATTTGTTTATATACGCGTAGTGAATTATAGAAGAACTAATAATTTATGTAAAATGATGTACGTTGATATATTTATAAATGCTCCCTTTAAAAGAAATTAAAGTAGACTGAATTTAAACAGAGTTATATGTTGAAATCTATTTGACAATGAGTGAATTTGTTGTTTAAACGTTGGAACGTTTGCGTATTGGAATTCCAGGAAAGTATATGTTATTTTTAAACGTCGCATTCTCAGTTTTGCTTAAAAATTATTCATGATCTACCGCAATAAGAAAACGAGACAACAAGCGCACGAGGACATCTAGATGGTCATTTTACATATACAGGTATGTGGTTTTAAGTTTATTTATTACGGAACACACTATTTTACTATGATTTTGTTGAACTCTTTGTATGGTCTTATAGAAGTCAAGATCACCTTTTATGATTTTATATTCTGCCAGGTTATCTGTTTTCTTGGAATGTTTTATATTTTTGAAAAAAGCATATTTCTTAGATTTTTAAAGAACTCCATTTTGTAAAAAGGGGCGGAGCGTCAAGAATGTGGACCAATTGAAGTCGAAAATGTAAAATATTTAAAAAAATTGTAATATAATAAAATAAACTATTAGTTGTTTGTTTGTAGCTTTCGTAATCATACCGCAAACATGTTCGATAACTTTTTTAACAATTAGAACACATTTCTTAGCTTACCACTTCCATATAGTAATATCCCACTCTGAACCAGTAATTTTTGTTTAACATGGTTTAACACAAGGTACCGACGAAGCGGTGCTTCACATATTCGTAAGGCGCGTGTGGTACAGTGAATACAGAAAGCGGAGTTAAACAACAAGAGGATATTTGCAATTAGTCATTGGCCGCCATTCGACAGGCGCGTGTGTTCGTTTAGTGCGCGAGTGTTCCAAACGCATCCGAAAATGTGACGACTTATTATTTTGACGACAATGTTTATTGAACAATGTTACAACAATATAAATAAAATAATGTTGTTTGCGCCTGAGATGGAATAAGTCGGCTCAACACGACGCCAGTCGGGCCACAAATCATTTTGTTGACACAACAGCGCCGACAGTGAAAAAAAAGTTAAAAACTTACATGAAAATAACATGATAACCGTTGGAGAATTATGTATTGCGTCTTATGCAGTATGAATGTTAAACGCATTTCTAATAAAAGTTTATAGCGCATGCAATGTCGCAAACATTTAGATAAGCCACGATGATTATCGCGAAACTATGGCTGTTGGTGTTAATGGAGCTCGCGAAGTGCCAGGAAGACTACGACGGCCCACCGGTCCTGCCGGAGTCGATTGAAAAGACACGTGAAGTTGTGAGTGGTTGTCTTTGTCGAGTCTATGAAGAGGAGCAATATGTCACTTGTTTTGACACGATACGATGTGTGTGGTACCCGAAGGACCTTATCATCGAGATGCCTACGTTGCGGTTATCTAGTACAAACATCAGACTTTTGCGTGAAAATGATCTCGAGAATCATCAAGGATTAATAAGTTTCAATATGGAAAGTAATGAAAACTTTTTTCGTATCACACCCGGCGCTTTTAATAATATGTCGAATATTATTAACGTTACTATTTCTTTCAATAAGAATTTGATGTATTTAGAACCGAATGCGTTTAAAGGATTGGATAATTTGGTTTCGTTGAGTTTGGAGAAAAATGGTTTTAACACATTGAAAGACTTTACTTACTCAATAAGACATAAGGTCTTACCATCTTTGAAGTTTTTAACCATTGCATCAATGCCGTTTGAAAATGTTACTGGAGATGATTTCTTACTGGACAACATAACACTTACTAATTTTTATTTCACGACCTGCCAAATTAAATCTGTTAATGCAACACCTCTGGCCAAGTTAAAATATCTCGAAGTGTTTGATTTATCTGAAAATATAATGGACCAAACTAACTTGGTAAATCTGTTACAAGTTATGTTAAACGCCAGCATCCCTTTGCGAGTTTTACGTCTGGGAAATATGGGTTTTAATGAGTTACCTTACATGGTTTTGAACGCCATTGCTAGTAGTCATATAACGGATTTGTATCTAACAAAAAATCGATTTGAAGTTATTCAAAAGTTTCCGAGCATGCCAAACCTTGAGCGTTTAATTATTGAACATTCAGTTGCCCTCAATGTAACACCGAATGCTTTTGATTATTTAACGAACTTGAGATTTCTTCATTTGAGTGGTAACCGATTTAGTGATATACCTACAGCTATTCTTCTTCCGAACATTGAATATTTGGATATTTCACGTGCTGAGAAATACTTTTCTTTGGAAGGTACCAACTTTACAAACATGACGAATTTGAAGCATTTGAATTTATCTGGAAATAGCATTCGCAAACTGAGCGCTGCCACTTTTAAAGGCCTTGTGAATCTACAAGAGTTAATTTTACAAGATGCTTCTATCTTTTTTGCAAACAGTTCAGCATTTTATCCGCTACAGAATTTACGGTTTCTTGACTTACAGGGAAATCCATTTCCAACACGTGATGTGCAACGTGGATTGTTCAATGGGCTATGGAAATTAGAGAGTCTTAATTTAGCAGAGTGCCAGTTTGAGAACATATCAAAATTTGAGCATGTTTTTGATAATTTGACAAGTCTCAAATACTTAGGACTAGAAAAAAATCAAATTACGTGTTTGCAACCAACTGTTTTGAATAAACTAGTTAATTTAGAAACAGTGAATTTATCTAGTAATGATTTAATGGCGTGGGATGATCGAGTGTTTAGTAACAACAAAAAGTTAAAGTATTTAAATTTGAGTAATAATAAAATAAAAGATTTATCATTAGCGATGCTCCAAGATTTTAATATGTTACGTCAAATTGACGTAAGTAACAATCCATTTATGTGCAAGTGCCCCGATATAAACATTTTGTATGATGTGTACTCAAAAAACGAATACGAACATGTGATATCACTTTTAAAAGATGATAACGTAACTTGTGGATATCCTAAAGATTGGATCAACGGGAAAATAACCGACTTTCTAGACCAAATTGGAGATGATGCTGAATGTAGGCCACAACACATGACACTTGTCGCGCCATTAGTAATCGTTGCAGTTATAGTTTCCGTGCTTGGTATTTTCACTTATGTTTATAGATGGCATATTCAATATTGGGCATTCTTGACTAAATTGTACTTATCACGTTCAGGACGTGTGGTGTATAATCGGAGCAGCAAAGTGCCAATTCAATACGAATATGATGCGTTCGTATCGTACAGCAATGAAGATCAAGACTTTGTGATGAAACTAATTAACACGTTGGAGAAGAATGAACCTTTTTATAAGTTGTGTGTGTACGAACGAGATTTCCAGATAGGTACCGTCATCTCAGAAACGGTTCTTGAGAGTGTCGCGCAGAGCAGGAAGACGTTGTTGATCGTCAGTGAGGCGTACATTAAATCAACGTGGTGTCGATGGGAAGTGCAAGTTGCTGAGAATAAAAGACTATTTTGGGAGAATGAAAATGGCGAGTGCGTTAATGACTCTTTGGTGATTATTAAGTTAGGGGACATTTCTACAAGGCAGTTAAGTCCGATGCTTAAGTATTTAATGAAAACGCGGGTTTATCTGGAATGGGATAATGATTCCCGGAAGCAGCAAATGTTTTGGTGTAAATTACGTAACAGTTTGTCTTTCAATAGCGGTAGTTTATATTAATTGCTGTTAAAGTAATTTGTATTGTAATATCATTGTAAGTAATAACTTTAAATTTTATTGTATATATTTTTAAAGTTGCTTTTTAAAAAATTGTTATGTAAATAAAGCTTTAATGTTATTTTTAATTTTTTAAGGTATCTTTATTGTCGTTCGTCTTTGCAACTTAAATTTTGTTTTAAAGCAAATGTTGCGCGAAGCTGAATAGTGTAAGGATTCGATTCCCAATGATTGTAGACTTTCTAGGGGTTCTAAAAGATAATTCAGAAATGAACTTAAAATAAATACAAACAAGTATAAAATGGGTACTATAAAATACAAAGGATTAATGGGGAAAATAAAGTACAAGTATTAGGAACTAAAAATACAAGTTAAGGAGTAAAATATACAAGGAAACGGGAGGGAAATTATTTTGATTTTTTCAGCATGAATGTTGACGGTTTCCCAATTCGACACGACTACGTTTTACTCCCCCAGGTTTCGTAGATATGTATCTCAACCCTGTTCTGTGGCGGGGACAAACAATTTTCATAGAGCGGCATTCGAACCGTAGACCTCCAAGCTACAACCGGCTCCTTGACCACTATGCCCGGTCTGGCTCCTGGCGTTGTAATGGATAATAAATAAATGCATAATAAAAAGCAAGAAAACAATTCTCTCTATTAGTAAACAAAAGTACATATAATTGATAACAAATTCTGAAAAAGAAAACAACCCGCTAAGAGATTCGAGATTGGTTTAGTTAAAAAAGAACAATACTTGTTGTAATAGTTATTATATTATAATAATTCACAATACACAGTATTTTATGTATGTACAAAATTTACAGTAATATATAGACATCACAATTTTTCCTATATTTATACTTTTGTTATCCCCTTATTTGTTATACATCTGTTTTTATCATCTTCCTTTGTGTTGCTTCGTTATTATCCTTTCAGTTTTATTCACAAAATCATGTCGGTTTGTCGACTGCTAACCGTTCGATCAATCAAATTACGCTTAATATTAGTTCATAATAATCCAACATTTCATCCTCATTATTATCATCTTAATAACGTTTCTCTAACTTATTATATATATTTATATTCTTTATATATAATATTTATATATTTATATATCTTAGTGCTAAATACACTGTACAGAACATATCGTATTCTAAAGAACTAAAAATAAAGGATACTTAAAGTAATCTAATAACAATGAAAAATCATAAAACATCCATCATTGCAAGGATGGCTTCTTCATTTAATTTTTTAGTGCATGAATTCTCTCGATTCAATCGTCTGCTGAAATATGATTGGGTGTCAAAACGAAACCAAAACTTTATCATAATCGCCAAGATATTCACATTTATACAAATAGTCAATCTTTTATCATCCTAATTTTGCAAGTTAATCGATAGGTTTTAATTAGTATAACAATTTTGCATCATTTCTCTTTCATATTTGTATGTTTCGGGTTTCGTCGTACTCGCAGCATTATGCAATTATGTGTGTATCTCTAAAAATATGTTACACTTAACTGATTGAATTGTAAACAGCGTAATATTCGCGTGCGTGCGCGTGTGTCGGTGTGTGAATGTCCTATTTACCTTAGAATGCTGTTATATAGTAATGCTTACATTAGTTATGGTTGCGTTCGCGTTCAAGTTTCAAACTGTCGCAAGTCAACAAAGAGAAAATTCCGACGCTTTCTATTATAAATCAAATCTAACGTCGCTATGCTGAAAACTAGAGATGTCGAATAAAAAAGGGCACGCGCGAGTCGCGGCGAGTTGAGCATCGCTGCAAACTTATCACTAATAATACAACGCGCTTCGCCGAATCGCAGCGGTGTTAACTCGCGCTCGCCCGCCGCTGCTCAAAGAGATCGTCTTCCAATTGTTGACCCATTGTCAAGTGAGGTGTGTGTGGCGCCTGATCGAGATCAATTTATCAATCGCAACATGGCGTCAACAGATTGATAACGACCGATAAATAATCGGATTGAATAACTAAAGAATTCAAAACATTTCGACAAAATAATAAAAATATTACAATAACGCATAATAACTAGAAAATAATAAAAAAAAGATCAAAATTTTTCTTCATTCATTCTTCTCGTCTTTACAATATGAATTTGTTTCTTTCTATAATAACTAAGCGCGCGCGCAATGAGATCTCTTTTATAGGTAGTAAGTTACTTTTTTTGGATTTTTCGCATTTTTCTTTTATGTGTTCAGTTTAATAATGTACTATTATAGTTTCTTGTATTGTTTAAATATTTTCGTAATAGTAAATAACGTTTAACTACTTTTGTCAAGAAATCACAGTGAAATTTTTAAATATTAATAATATAAATCTTTTATCTTTTCCGTTTGCATATCGTTTCTTAAGTATGTGTATTCAAAATTTCCCACCTGTTCTTAATCCAAATAGCCGTAGATCGAATTGTGTTTGCTTTCATGATGTAGAGTTATACTAGCCTTGAATCGTAATCATATTTCGAGTCATAATTTTTCGTGAACGCACAAAAACTTGCGCGCATAGTCCACATAAAGTGTAATCAGAAATCCGTCATTTTATAGTTAAGTCACCGTCGTTATGACGATCAGCAGGTGCGCAATGTCAGCGACACGCTCCAACAAGCTGGGTGCGATGCGCCGCAGGTTTTCGTTGACGAAGTCGCAAGATGGAAAAATGTGCACGACATATGCCGGCTGCAACATAAATAAATAATCATCCACCACTGTTTTAGAAAACATTTATTAATACTTCAATATTTAAAATCTTGCATGCATTTACTGCCGTCTGTTTATAATTGACCTTAATTTCAATCCGAACTCAAGCTCTAATTTGATTGACATTCATAATTTGATTTATTGTCGCATGCATTAAATTGAAAACAAATCGATCGTGCAACGGTTGGCAAGAGGGAAAATCGACGTATTCGTCGATAATGCCCATAAATACACTTACCGGTTGGGTGGTGCCAGGTGCCGCCACATTTACAATGCCTGCCGCCTGTTTGTGTTGTAAATAAGTTATGAAACCGTTGGTAAGGTTCGTAGATTGTTTTAAGACGTCCATGTGATCGTGGCCGCACGGTAATGCCAGTAACATGCAATGTTCGTTCTCCATCTGCAAAATAAAGCATGTTTAGTAAATGTCTCAAGCATTGTTCATTGATTACCGCCCAAATAATAAACACAGCATTCGATTTACGACAAACATAAATCGCATTACAAAAAGCAGTGAGAACAACACCACATACCTGCATCTTCCTGGCAACACCTTCGACCTGCAGCGGCTCAAGCCGCATTCGCTGGAATATCCGCAATGGAGGTGTACTGCCATCAATGTTCTTCGGCAGGGTCTTCTTGGCTACTTGTACATTACCAGACACAAAATACATTTGCACGGCAGCTTGATCGTTCTTCAATGCCAATAGACCTTGCCACATCAAAGGATATTGCTGGGGATTCAAAATAAATATTATACAATCCATTCATGACCATGACATCAATAAACTATACACAAGTGAATAGAATGAATGCATACCTTTAAAAGCATGAGTAGACTTTCTGCTTGTGGCGGTACCTGACTGGCGTGTGGTGGTGTTGCTGCTTGAATTCCGCGTTGAGAAGCAGGTGCGTCACCCACGTGTCTAGCCACCGCGCCCATGATATTACCAGCTGCTCCCAACACTGCCCCAAGACCTAAACTGCTCATCCTTTCAGGAATGTGAGTAGACATAGGACGGTCAGGTGTGTGGATTGATAAAGGACGTTCAATATGCGACGCCAACGCAGAGTGTGAGCTCAAAGGTCTGTCGGGCAATGCGCCCATGTGACCAAGAGAACGCTCACTACCCAACGCCGCCAATGAACCATGACTGGTTAAAGGCCGGTGCGCTGGGGGTGGTTCCTGAGAGTCGTAGTACCGACCAACATGGTGCGGCACACGGTTAGAATGAATTCCATACGCTTGACCTATTTGTGGTGAATCTGAACATAAATTATTATTAAAAAAATAAGTACCAGAAAATGGAAATAGATTATAATAAGAATATGAGCGACATTTACCTGTACTTCTGTCTTGAAGAGGTGATTGTAGACTGTGTGGAACATTAGAGCGGCCAGTAAGAGCCATACCAACTGATCCAGGTCTACGCATTTCTAGTGGGGGTGAGGTGACTGGAGCTTCTTCCCCTTCCTGGCCATCGCCAGACGTAGGGCCCAGCATAGGGCTCCTATATGACAATGTTAAATAAACAAATAACTAAATTTTCTTTAAACTATAAAATATCGGACTTACCTTGGTAGATGGTAGGGCTGTTGACGAATATATTGTTGATACATTGAATGAAGGTAGGGTGAGTGAATGTCATGCGGCAATCTCACGTTTCCAGGAGTATAGTGAGGAATTCCTTCTCCCTGTAACCAAAATTCTAATTTAATATCATGATTCAAAACCCGATAACATCAAAAAAAATATACTCCAGTGCTGGATTGAGCAAAAGTGTTCTAATCTAAATATATCAAATAGAAAAAAAGGACAAAAATATAGAGAGAAAGGTGTAGAATTCTTAAGTAAAATTATCACCTGAGGTGATGGTGAATTCTGATGAGCAGGCGGGGGGCTGCGTCTTCTATTTTCTCCATGCTGCTTGAGCGGGTAGTTAGTGAAAAACAGAACCAGTTAGTATGTCGCTGGGCAAGATTGTCAGGCGGTAAAGTAAAAACACAAACAAAAAATAAACTCACCATTGACGCTTCGTATGCTGGAACTGGTATAACATGACGTCCCTGCGGTGATGCATTGGATCGTGGTACCATCACACATCCACTTGCAATGGACACTTCCACTTTGGGTGGTTCCATCACAGTTTTGGTGACAACCCGCTGTGGTCCTACAATCGCCATCATATGCTGTTTTAATGGTGGACTAGCACCCATAGATTGAGATTGAGGCGGTACCACATGTTTGATAATCGGCGACTTAGATATTTGCTGTTGTTGCATTTGCGCCTGTTTTATATGTGCCATCGAGTTAGGAATTGGTGTCACCTTTGCTATTTGCTGGGCTTGTTGTTGTGCCTTAGCAGCAACAACTTGCTGAATGATTTGTTGTTGTTGCGCATGTTTAACGTGTACACTCGGGCTTAAGGGTGGTTGGATAACTTTCACAGCCTGTATTGGTTTAGTTAACGGGTGTACAGCAGACGGGCGCGGAGATATATGTGCAGGAATGTCATAAGGCAATGTAACATTGACATTAAGAGGTTTACTGGGTGGATATGCTACTGGTGAAGCTACTGTATTGCTGACAGGCGCGACTGGTATTTGAACTGATGGTGGCAATGTTGGAACTGCAGGAACCTGCATTTGTTGTAACTGTTGCTGGCCCAACACACGAGCCTTAAGAGATTGAGGCATCTGTTTCACTACCACCGACGGGGTTTGTGGTTGAGCAGTTTGAGGTGTCTGCGTTGGCATGGGTTGTTGTATTGCAGATTGTTGTTGCTGGGTGGTAATAACACTCTCCTTTAGCTTCTGGCCGGCAAGCGGTATATATCTACCCTCCTCACATTCCCTCATTGGCGTCAACAGACCAGTAACTGGATCAATCAAAGTCATGGATTCGTGAGAATTGGGTTGTGCAACTTGTTGTGCCTGCTGTTGCATCTCACCTTTCACGCGACGTAACATCGCAGCCTTCAGTCCTTCGTGGGGTTTCTCGCGCACTTCTAGTTTCGATTGTTCACCGCCAGAAGTAGCTGCTGGTGCCGTTGAAACAACAACTTCCTTGTCCAATTCTTCGGTCTTTTGAGCAGCTGGATGTAAACCGAGCTGTTCATTCTTCACATTCTTGAGCGACTCCTCCGAAGAATCGTCTGTTGTTTCGCTTGGCCTGCGGTCTTTCTTTTCCTTCTTACCCCCTCTCGGGGATTTGCGGTTTTCCGCTGCAGTGTTAGCTTTAGTAGAACCGACAGTTTGTCGTGAGCTTCTGCGAGGTGCATTGAGCGCAGCTGCTGCCGCGGCACCAGCACGCGTGAGAACTGTGTTCTTTACAACGTCCTCGATCGTATCGTCTACTGTATTTCGTGATACATCTCGTTCGCGCAACCTCTGTGATTTGCGTGTATTCGATGGACAAGCAAACTCTTCCTTGGCTTCGACCTTCATTGATGTTTGCCCAGGAACAGTTTGCACAGGAATTGTTCCAGTTTGAGTCTGTGGAGCCAATGAATGTGTTGATACAGGCTGTTGGGCAGATTGAACCACGGTTGTTTGCTGTAAGACTTGAGGCGGTGGTGTAGATGGTACAACAGGCGGCGGTTGATGCGGCGTTTGCAGTAGCATAGCAGGTACTGCTTGCTGAGGTTGTTGTGGTACAGGCACAGCTGGCGTGGAAGTAGTTTGTGTTGGCAAAGTTGGTGAAGTTGCCTCCTTAGGAGGTACCAACAAATCTTTAACAACTGTTTGTGCATTCACATTAACCGCTGGACCACTTGGTCCGGCACCCTTGATAGTCATAATCAATCGGGGTCTATCTTTGCTTTCATCACTATCGTCTCTAAATTCATATACGTCATCCGACTCAGATTTAGTTACCTTTCTATCTGTCTTGGCACGTCCACCTCGGCCTCTACCTCTGGTAGATGCACCGGTAGTTTGTGCCGCAGGTACAGCTTTTCCGCGACGTGTTGTGACACCACCACGTGTAGATGCACCTCGTGCTTTACCACGTGCACGTCCACCACGTTTACCACGTACGCTGACATCCACAACGTCGTGGAACTCCTGTGGCTCTTCATGTTCCTCTTCCTTATCTTCGATTACTTTTTCAATAACTTCAGTCTTAGTTTCTGGTTTCTCCTCGTGCCAGTCTTCCCTGCGATGCGTAGGATCAGATAAATCAGCGGAACACAAAGCATCCACTTTTCTGATGACAGAATCGATGTTAATTTCTGCCCGCCAATGATCACCATCTTCCTTAGAATCTTCATTTGAATCAACCTTTTGTAGCGGTTTGGCTTCCTTCGCAGGTATAGAACCGGTAACAGACACTGGCACTGAAACTGGTTCAGACTCCACAACCTTAACCACTTCTTTTTGATCATCTACCATAATCTTTTCCTCTTCACACTTCTCTTTCTCTGTCTCCTTAATTACACTTACATTCTCAGGAGTCTTCGATGCAGAAGTAATAATTGTAAATGGTTCTTGTTTAATTTCAACCTTAGATTCTGCTTCAATTGTCTTAATCGGTTCTGCAACTGGTTCTTCTTCAACCTTCTTTAATGTCAAGTTAAGCTCTTCCGTGACAGTTTCAATTGCCAAAGGTTTGGAAAATTCTTGTGGTGCCACAACAGGAGCTGGTGCTACCACAAGAGATATTTGTTTACATTCCTCTTTTGCAGTTATAGGAGCAACAATTACCGGACTTGGTGTAGATGTGCGCGGTGTTTCTTTTACTTTAAGAACATCTTTGAGTTCTTCCTTAATTTCTTCCTCTGAAGGAGTCTTTTGAATGATCGCAGCATGAGAGGATGTCGGTTGACTTGAAATTGGTTGTTGAGAAACTAGAGGTAGCGTTGATGGCGCTTGTGAAATCAATTTAGGGGCTTCTTGAATAACTGGCATAAACGGCGAGTTAGGCGCTGGCTTAGCAGTAGGCGACTGACTGATTATAATTGACGGAAGTGGTGCAGGTTTATTAGTAGAAGATGGCAATGTGGTTGAAATTGTTGATAAAACGGTTGGAATTGTAGGCAGCACCAACTTCGGTAAATCAGGTTGTTGCGTAACCGGCCATCCAGGTCTGATTGCCACATTCGATGTCGATAAACTGGCGAGTTTTGGGGGTTCTTGACCCATTACTGAACCTTTGTCGTATGAATTTGGTATGTATACATTTGATCTGATAAGAGGCGGCCTTTGTACTCCCAAAGGACGCGGTTGGAACTGTCCGTGTTGGTACTGCGGGAACATATCCGTTTGCGCTGTCTTTGGTTGTGGCAATACATGAGTAGTAGCTTGTGTTGGCTTGGCCACTGCAACTGGTGTGATTGGTAACCTGGTGGAAGGTTTCATCTCCTTCGAAACGGGATACAACGGCAATTGTGCAGGCATATTGTGTGTCGTTACCGGCGGTTTGACCACAGATTTCAATGGCGGAGGAGTTGCTAATTCTGTTGTTTCTTCTTTTGCAGTCGATGGAGTAGGCACAGGTGGAAGAGGTTGTGCCGCCTGTTGTTGCGGTGGAAGAAGCGGAGGCTGTGATGATTTCTGCTGAACCGGCAAAGCAAGAGGTGGCATTGATTTCGTATCATTTGATTTCACATCACTAGTCCATGCACTCGTTGTTGCGATTGCTGGAGAACTTGATGGAA
Organism: Atheta pasadenae; assembly: GCA_030264155.1. Classification (NCBI taxonomy): domain Eukaryota; kingdom Metazoa; phylum Arthropoda; class Insecta; order Coleoptera; family Staphylinidae; genus Atheta; species Atheta pasadenae. The sequence continues at coordinate 106,306 of JARJDS010033092.1, read as the reverse complement.
TAATAGGAGCAGCTTTCACGGCCTCCTGAATCACTTCCATGTTGCGTTTAACAGAAACTTCAGGTAAAGAACGTTCAGGTGCGGTTGGCAGCGTTGTTTGTTTGATAGGAGTAAGCGATGGCGGCGACCCAATGCTGGGCATGCTCTTGTCGACTGCTTCTTTCCGGAAATAACTCGGAGAAATATCAGGTGTTTTTGGTGGTTGGGAATAATCCAACATGTCAGGTGTCTTTGGTGTATCATAACGAATAGGAATATCTTCCTGCTCTTCGGTATCTGTGTCAATATGTAAACTGCTTTCGCTTTGCGGCGTCTCCGGCTTCAACTCCAATTCACTAGAGTTCAAACTCTGTACAGCCTGCAACATTTCTTCATCATCTTGAGTTTCATTATTAGTAGAGTCTAAACCGGTTGGGCTCTGTGGATCATAGTCATCAAATTGTCCGCTGCCGAAGCTTTCGCCCAAAAGAGCTGCTACCGCATCTTCGGTTTCCTCTTGCGAAATAATACGTGGCGGTTTTTCTTCGGCAGGCTGTTCAGGCACCTCAGTCTTAATCTCGTCTTCCGATGTGGGCACTGCAGATGGCTCTGCTACCGGCGACTCCACCAAATCAGAAATAGATTTCACAGCATTCGCGTTTTCGTGTATTTTCTCGTCGATGTCAACACCAAAACCAGCGATAAACTTTTCACGCTTCTTATCCTTTGAGGAAGTCGGCGTTTTCGGTATAGGGCTAATAAGAGGTTCTCTTGGTTGGGGAGATATAGACAAGTCCAAATTGGGCGGATCGAAAATACTACCAGAACTTGCAACTGCTGTTGGAGTGCTTTCCTCTTTAATTTCAGTCTTGATGGGCACATCCAGCAACATCAGCTCCTTCTTTATTTCCGGCGTCTTTGGTTTGCTCTTATCATGATGATGATGGTGATGGTGGTGACGTTGCTTTTCGTCCTTGGACTTCTTACGCTTCTTTTTCTTTTCTTTGCTCTCTTTGCGTTCACCAACCTTCTCATCAACATCGACGTACCGAAATACGTCATCAGTTTCCGTCCGGCTCTCATCGATCTCGGTCTTGATTTTGAGTTCGCCTGGCAGATCCGTGTCGTCTTTGATATTGTCCTCGAGTTGTTTGCCCAAATCGGAATAGTCCACACTGTTGTCATTTGCGAGTTGCTGCTGCTGTTGCTCTTCTCGAAGGCGTTTCTCTTTATCTCGACGTTTCCGCTCTTTCCGCTTCCGATGTTCTTCTTTAAAACGATCTTTCTCCTCCAACTTAGAGCGCTCTTTGTCAATGATTGGACTGCGATCTGGTGATTTAGGCTCAGATACCGTGAGTGGATTATCCGAATCGCTAGCAAAGGAATGCGCGAGTGTGTCGTTGTTTTCGCTGAAGCGTTGAACAAAGATTAACTTCTCGTCAACCTCTTTCTGCACATCGGAATCGTCCGACAGCGAACCGAAGATGTTTTCCATTTTGCCATCTCGCCGAAACTCCTTGGAGTCAGACCTATTCTTTTTCGACTTTTTGCTACGCTCATCTTTCGTTTTGTCCCGCTTTTTGTCTTTTTTGCTATGTTGTTTACGCTTTTCGCTCTGCTTGTCGTGCGAATCGCACTCTACCTTGGAGCTCTCCTCTCCGCTCGTAGAGTTCTTCGATCGCTTCTGTTTCTTCCTGTGTTTCTTGCGGACTTCCATTTTGACGCTCTCGCCCTCTGACGAATCGTACATGCGATTGCGATTGTTGAATTTTACTTCCTTCGATTCCAGCGGAGGCGAGTCCAGCTCAAACATCATATCATCATGCTTATTATTCTTGCGTTCCTTTTTAACATACCTATCTTCAAAATCAATCTTTTTGCTGTATTTTTCTTCACTGTCCGCAAATCCTTGATCTTCGTTGTCGCTGAAATCCTCGGTTTTTACTTTGGCCGGGAGTTTCATGTCATCTTCGGAGGTATCGGACGTGATTCGCGATTTCGACTGCTTCAAATTCTTAATATCATCCTCACTACTCTCAGCCATTGATTTGGTTTGACGATTTCGGTCGGAATCAGAGTCGCTGAACTCTTTTTTAATTGGTTTGTCAAAGTCGTCATCCTCATCGGATGAATCAAGGACCATTTTACTCTTGCGACGTCCATATTCAGACTTCTCGATGTCCGAGTCGGAGTCATCGTCCCATGAGGTAGATCGTTTCTTTTCCTCTCGTTTGGCGCGACTTTGTTTAAGCTGAGAGAATTTTGCCTTAATTTTCTGGCGCTTTTCCTCTTCTTGCTTCTGCATGTTCTTGCAGCTGCGTGCCTTTACCTTGTCGTACATCGAGATGTAAGCCGGTTCATCGTCAACAATATCGAAAATGGAATGTTTCTTGGGCTCGTCTGAGTCGGAATTGTCCGAACTGTTGGTAAGCTTGCGTATCCGCCGGATAGTTTTTTCCTCTTTTACAATTCGGAAAGAGTCCTTACTGGGCGTCTCACCACTACGACTACTTTCGGAATCTCGACTGCATTTGTAATCCTTTTCCTTCTTAATGCGAACTTCATCACAACGACTCTCAGACTTGCGTTCCTCTTTGCCCATTTCTTTATTACGCTGCTGTTGCTTTTGTTTCTCGACTTCGACGAGTTCGAAACGCGCTAAGAAATCCTTATCTTTCTCTAGCTCTTTGGTTGGTGATATAGGTGTACCAGGAGACTCCTTGTCACGGCATTTTGACTTTTGCTTTTGCTCCAATTTGAACTTATTCTTGTTCTTATGCCGCTCCTCACGTTCACGTTCGCGCTCTCGGTCTCTTTCCCGCTCACGTTCCTTCTCCTTCTCTTTATCCTTTTCCTTTTCTTTATCCTTTTCCTTTTCTTTATCCTTTTCCTTGTCCTTGAGGCCACTAGTAGTAACTTCTTTAATGTGATTATGTCTCGGCTTGTCATCGTATATCTTTGCACTGGTGCTCGTATTCTTCGAGTGTTTCTTGGCATTCGCGTCTTTGGAATCTCGTCGTTCTGTGATCTTTGATGACCGATGTTCGATCTTAATCTTTTTGGTCTCGTCCAAGCTGTCCAGAGAATCATGCGAACTTATGCGTCGCTTTGTACCGACTAAAGTCGCAGGCAAACTGTTGACACGTTCTTTCCGGCGTGTAGGATCTTTATTATCAAGTTTGGATGCGTCGAGAGTAACATGATGCACTTCCACAGGCCGATCTTTACCTTCTCGGATTTCATTAAAAAGATTCTTTGCTTTCTCATGCTGGTTATTCTCTCGGTTCTCTTTGACACTTTCTTTACGGCGTTCCATGTCATCGCGGCGATCAACGTAGCGACTTTTCTCGTGCACGTTTCGACTGGAAATGTGATTATCCTTCTTGTCGCCTTTATCGATGCGCTCGACTTGTTCCTTGGTGCCTGTGCTGATATTATTTTCGCGGTTATGCTTGGTTTCACTGTGATTATCTCTATGACGGTGGTCATTTTTCTTGTTTTCGTGATTGTCCTCTTTGTGTTTACGCTCGTCGTCCTTTTCAAGGCGCCTTCGCTCTTTTTCAAGCCGCTCGAGCTCTTCCTTCTTTTCGCGTTCCTCACGTTCACGTCTCTCCTTCTCTTCCTTTTCGCGCCGCTCACGGCGCTCACGCTCCAGCTGTTCCCGTTCTCTTTCCTCCAACTCACGCCGTTCTTTTTCTTCTCGTTCGAGCCGATCTTTCTCTTCACGCTCCCACCGTTCTTTTTCTTCACGCTCACGATGTTCGCGCTCCTGTCGTTCTTTCTCTTCCCGTCTTTCAATTTCCTCTCGCCGTTCTTTCTCCTCACGTTCTCTACGCTCTTTCTCTTCGCGTTCTTTGCGTTCGCGTTCAAGCCGTCTCTCACGTTCGAGACGTTCCTTCTCAATTCGTTCCTTTTCCAGGCGCTCACGCTCAAAACGCTCGGCGCGTTCCTTCTCCTGGCGTTCCATCCACTCATTTTCGGCACGCTCTTTCTCAAGCCGATCCTTTTCAGCTTCTAGGTGCTCGCGTTCCCGTTCGCGCTCTCGCTCCAGTTCGCGCTCAAGTTCTCGCTCGCGTTGTCTTTCGCGTTCACGTTCAACATTACGGTCCACCGACTCTGGTCTTTCAATCCCTGAATCCAGATAACTATAAACCAATTCCAAGCTTTGGGCACTCACATCGGCACTATCACAATTATCGTTAACACTGTTCCTCCTCGACTTGTTCTCACTACTGCTATTCGAACTGATCGTCGAATCACGGCGCGCACTGCTTGAAGAAACCACGCGCGCGCACATGGTTGTCTTGTTTGACGTCGTGCTGGTGGTCGCGCACTCGTTCGCGGCCGCACTGCACGGAGGAATGTTTCGGCTGCTTGTCGGCGTCGCGACGACGGTGCAAACCACCGCGGTCGGCGCCGCCACAGATGATGACGACACCATCACATCACTTGTTTTAGAAGTTACCACCACACTACCAGTTGATACATTTCTATTCACTTTGCTAGATGTCCACGCACCGTCGTTAGAAGCGTTCGCGCACGATTTCAGTCTGTTTTCACCGTGGGCGCTCCGAGACAACGGTGTGGTGTTGGCGGGCGGTGGTTGGCTGGCCGGCGATGTCGTGGGTGTGGACGACGACGGCGACGGCTGCATTGGTGGATGCGACGGGAACGGATACTGCAAACCTTTGGCCGGCGTTAAGGCAGTGCCTGTGAACAAACATACCCAAGCATGAGCAATGAGCAGAGAACATGGCAGAAAACAACTTACCAGAAGATCGCGGTGACAGCATCGTAGGAGTCTTGGGTACGGGCGTTGTGCACACCTTGAGTAGAGGTAGCGTGGATAATGTGGTTGCAGGTACTGTAGTTTGGACCGAGACCGGTGGCACACGCACCACCGAGTTGAAGTCTTTCGGCTCGTACTTCTCGCCCACATTCTCGAGCCGTTTCGAGTCCTCGTCAAAGACTGACCGCTTGGCCATCACCGACTTGACAATCTCGCTAGGTTGCACTTCTCGAAGATCCAGATCGAGAAGGTTCCGCGTCAATCGAAAACGTTGACTCGTCGTGTCGAGCTTGGCCAACGCTTCCAATCCGGCAGTACTCATAGCCCGCGATCCACTCCATTTCTCGTATTTCTCGTCCAGCGACTTGATTCGCTCATCCAGGGAGGGTGAGGCAGAGGCTCCATCACTGTCACTGCTGTTGGAGCTGAGCGACGGCGGTCGCGGCGGGGGTGACGCAGGTGGTGGCACTGGCGTCGGACTAGGTGGTTTGGGATTTGATATCCGGGGACTTGTAACGGCGGCCGGTGGGCTGGACAACACATTCTCTTTCTGACCTTTGATACCCGCGACTGATACGCTTGCACGTCCTATCATCTGCGATGCAAATCTCGGCAGCGGTAAGGTAAGCGGACCTTCCCGTTCGCGAGGTGTACGCCGCGGCTCGGTCGGCGCGAATTCAGGTCGTTCGTCACACAACGGAGTCCCTGGCCTCGAACCACCAACACTTTCGGAACTTTCGTAGTGGTGTGCCCGACCAGAATCGCTGCCAGCGGTCTTACGCCGCTTGCACACTGCGTGCGGCAAGTAGGTTCCCCGTTCATGAGGCACATGCTTTCCACTGTCTACACTAGGTCGCCGCGAGAGATGCTTCACACTCGCGTCTGACGTTCGTCGCACCTCGGTCACCTTTCGGTGATCGCGGTTAGCTTCGATAATCACATCACTATTAGAAGGTTCGAGGTGATCAAGCTTCAGCCGTTTCTTCGGACTGATCACTTCATCACCCGAGCTGTGGCAGTCTTCCAGCTGTTCAAGTAGGTGCACCCGCTCTTTTTGCAGATTTCTGATATCAGGCTGTACAAAGGGTTGTAAGGAAATGGGATCACTAACAACACGCACATCGATGGGATCCATGTGCGAAGGGCTTTCATGATACGGGTACTCGGGCTCATAGGTGTCCTCATGTGACGCGGCACTACCCTGACTATATTCGTCATAATTACGAAAGTGACGCTCGCTGTATTCGCTGTTATTTTGTTGTTCGTAGTACTCGTATCGCGGTACTCGTGTTCGCGACCCCGTACCACGTGGTGTGGCAGAGCCAGGTGTACCAGGAGAGGGTATAGCGCCGGCTTGACACGCACCGGCGCCAGGCCCACCTGACCTGCCGCTGTAAGACGCCGTTCTTGGTCTTGTTGGAGTCTCATACCTATCAAATAAAAACACATGCATTGAAGTCACTCGATCGCCATGACAGCCAAAAAGTAAAAAAAAACTAAAACCTACCTTGAAAACCTTCCAGAGCCGATATTGTCAAATCCTCGAATGACGTCCCTTCGATCGTCCACAGGTTTTTCAAAGACCAGTCCCTGTTTCTCTAACCTCTCGAAGAAGGCTTCCTGACACTCCCGACTAGCAAAATCGACCTGAATGCGCCGACCCCGCAAGCTAACACCGCGAGTTTTATTAACAGCCGCCTGCGCGTTCATCACCTGGTCAAAGAAGATGAGCGCCTGCCCCTTTTCCCGATCGATAAAGGTAGGGCCGACGTTGCCGAATGGATCGAATTGCATATTCAGGTACTTTTCGTTGACACTATCACTAACACCATCCACCCATACACACGCGGTCGGCATCGACTTACCGAAGCCGAGCTTAATGCGATTGTTGTTCAAATGCTCGCCGTCCATGGTCCGTATAGCTTTAACAACACTCACAATGTCACTGTACTGGCAGAACGCGTACGAACTGGCCGAACCCTGTTTCTTGATGTCGATCTCTATGATCTCGCCAAATGTATCGAAGTGTTTCCGCAAGTCGGACGGCGTCACGTCCTTCTCAAGGTTGCCTATGAAAAGTGTGCGCGTCGCCTTCGGATGATACTCGTCGATCTCGGCTTCGTAGGGCCGTAGGTCATTATCTTCGACGTCGTAGCCCTGGTAGGGCGCCACTTCGATCTTGTGGCCGAAGAAGAGCTTGTCATAGCTAACTTCAATGGCCTTATCGACGTCCTCCGGCTTTTTGAAGCAGACGATCGCATGTCGCTCAGAGTTCTGGCCTACCACCTTCACCCACGTCACCTTACCGTGCTTCTTATACTCGTGAAAGAGCCCGTCCTTCAGTGACGTGTCAGACGAGCGAAGCGGTAGGTTCCGCACACAGATCGCCAAGGGGCGGCGGTCTTCGGAATGGACGATGGACTGATTGGGCGCGCTGGAGGGCAGCCGACGAGACTTGGGCGAACCCGTCGAGCTGGTACCGCGCGACACCGAGCTTGACGAGGAGCTGCTGCTAGAGCGCGACCGCGACCGAGACGGAGAGCGCGAAGACGCGCTGCCGGAGGGCGACGGCGTCCGGCTGCCTGAGCCGGACTTGGTCTTCTTCTTTGTACTCTGCTCCGAGCGCCGGTCGTTGTTGCTGCTGGTGTCCGTCGGCGTCGTGCTATACCCTGTATCATTCGCTTGATTATTGTATCTAGTGTTGCCCTCGTACGTCGACCAACTGTTGTTAGCAGGGCGGTGGCGATCAATGATGTCCATCGGCTTGTAAGGGCCGTTGCGAAAGCCGCGTTCGCGGTTTCTTCCGCGCCCGTTATCGTGGTAGCTTGGTGGGCGCCTAATGTACTCACCGTCACCACCTTGCTGCCGGGAGTTGTTCGTTCGGTCGTAGAAACACTCGGAGAAGTTGCCATGCTCATCGGACGAACTGTAACAACCCCAAAAAACAGGCTATAGCCACATCCTAATTCTTTCAATAAAAAAAACATGCATGCATCGTTCAGTCAAACTTTTTCATTTGGCAAGCGGCGCCGCGTGAGTTCGAGTAATAACAGCACATCCGCTTTAATATCGTAAAGCCGCGCGCACGGGCGCGAACTGTATGGCGGTGGCAGCAGTGCCGGTGGCGGGGGTGTGTACGTCCGCGTTGAAGCCGCGATGCTCCGGCAAAAGTTCTCCGGCTCGTTGCGGCCCGCACGTCGCTCTGCCCGCACATCGATTTTGCGTTTGAGCAAGTTTCGGCGATGTTGTTGTTTACAACTGAACGCCAGCAAACCGAGCCCCCAGAAGGGTGCGCCGAATCAATTAACTTATGGGATTTTTATATTTCTGTGGCTTTGCGTCATCAATTTTTAAAATCTTGCCATTGAAAACAAAAAACCGAAAACTTTCCGTGCTTGCCCGGACACTTGCACAAGGGTGGTCCAATCACTCGCGCCAATCATTCACGAAACCGTCGCTGAAATTACGCTTTTCCGCCAGTTGATCACCCGATATGAAAGGGAGAATCAAGGATCGCACATGCCAAAACAAATAATTTAACATAGGGGGTGATTGGAAAGCGAAGCAGCCACGTGCCATACATCGGAAGCTACTATAAAAACGATCACGTAACCATGCCAACCAAGTCTCGTAAGAGGGAGGATTCAAACACACATTCAAGTATTTATAAACGACTTATGACATGAATCTCTACCTGTGTCCGTTTGGAAATCGCGTGTTGGATGGCGACGTCGTCGAATATCCGGCGGCCGCGTTCGGCGGCGACGACGAGGACGGAATGGCGGCGGGTTCATAGTACTCCGTTGTCAGAGTTCTATCGTCCAGCTTATGATCGGCGGTGTGTGCCTTGGACGCGCTCTTGATGTCCATGAACGCCACCGTGCACGCCATCTTGCTCGTTTCCTCTTTACTGCCGCTCCGCGGCAACAGCTTGACACTCTGTACGCGTCCATACCTGCAAATAAATCAAAAGCAAAAATGCCATTAACCACAACGAACTGTCATATACGTGCAACGCAAGATTGGCACCAGAACAAAACAGAGGCCGGTGAGTGAAGAACAAAGTCGACAAGGGAAGCAATAAAACGCGGTATTTTGGAAGGCGTCGCAAAAGCGAAAACAAGCAATAAATATAAAAATAAAGTGCCCATTGCGATAACAACCGTGGAAGTTGGGCGAACGCGCTCATAGCAAAAATAAAAGCAAGTAAGGGAGAATAAAAATACGCCTGGAAAGAAGACAATAGAGCGAGATCGGCACACGCAAACGAGAGTCACGTGGGAGGCTAGGCACAGGAGTAGTCGAAACTTGAAGTTGAAGCACAACGCCATTACGATCGGCCTTCCCAGTTGTGCGTAGCAGAACAATAACAAAGCGTACGCGGGTCTGCATTTCGCGTTTCCTGAATGAGACGATAAATAATCTTTATGACACTGCTCGAGCGGCCATTTCGACGTTAGTCGTAATCGTAACTTTTGCAGGTGAGCGCGCATAACTCGCAATGCACTATCCTACGGCGCTAGCTCAATGATATATCTTCGTATATTTATGCAAAAACTCAATCGAATGAACAGGAACTTTCTATTTTTACTCCCCAAGGTAAAGAACTAAAGCCCGCACGTTATTGTGTGGTGGATGCAATTTTCAAATCGAATCCAAGTAGGCAATAGCAAACAGGGTTGCTGCCTGCTGCCTTCAAGATCCAATGCCTCCGACGCTGTTTCGCTTCCTATCTCCCTTTCATCTCAGTAAACGACCTGCGATCAAACGCACACGACCCGTTCATCCGCATCCCATCCCACCAAAGCTAACAGTAATGTCGCGCGCACATGTGTGTGCGTTTCGCAATCAAAGAAACTTTAATATCTTCCTCCGGAGTTCGCGCCGAACTCGTCGAAGCAAGTACGGCCGCAGTGAGTCCGCGACAGTCGCAATGAGGACGTAGGTGCAGGCGCAGTAGCAATGTAGTATGGCCGGCGAGCGACAAGGATTGCTCGCGACGTATCGCGCAGCTTGCTGACTTGGCGGAGGAGCGGGGATGCATTTGGTCGTAGGTAGAACCGCGCTATTGGTTGTGGCGTAGCAGGAGCGCACGAGTTACTCTGCGCTCATCCCTACCTACCCTGCTCACGCACAAGAGTGGGATGTAGTCAGGTTATAAGTCGGTTTGGAGCGAACGCGGAGCTTATTTCCTAAGGATCTGCACGCTGCGAAACAGCTCGTTGAAATCAGCGCTCTTAAGTATTCTGCTAGTAATATTCCTACAAACGGCGAGTAAAAACCAACATAATCGCACATCTGACGTTCTTAACACATTAAAAGCGTTTGTAAAGCATCATTCCTTTTACAGGTTCAGTGTAGTTCGACCGTCAGTGTTTGTTTCTCGTTGTGTATAATACATTTTTACTAGGACTAAGTACTTAAAAAATAGGATTAATTCTAAGAGCAGAGCAAGTACAGTTTGTTCAATTATTCAATTCTGTTTTGGGATTAACTGTTCCACCCAGTCGCGTATTTTTTGGATTATGCGATCTATTCGTACGTCTGTTTATGGGTGTGGTTGAGATATGTATTTTTATCAATCATACTTCTTTAAACAGTGTCCCATCCTGTGAATTCGTGAAATCTCGTGAATATTTGAGAAAGGATTACAACAGGAGTTCTCTACCGTAGCTGCTACTGCTACTGCAGTAAAGAAGTAAGTGAAATTTAGGAATAAGTGACTTCAGGTGCGGTTCACGTTATTAGAAACATTTCCAGTTCGTTCGCTTATTGTTGCCAATTGAGCGACGACGCTGAACTGCGTAGTTTATCGATTTTCTTATGGCACTGGGGTTCCCACTCCGCGCGGAACTAAATGGGACCAGAACAGAGCCCAGTCTCGCGATGCACAACACACCACGCGGGCGGTATGTCTATAAGTAGCCCACATCCGAGACTCAGAGTGCACCTGCGCGTGTCTGCGTGGTGGATTCTTCCCGTTGGATTTTTATGCAGAGCTTTTTTCCTAGGCGCGGCAAAGGACGAAGGAAGGTGACGAACCCTGCGGGGCAAAGCACAGCCAGAGCCTTGGGATTCTGGTGCAATTACAGCAAGCCAGGGCCAAAGTCCCGCAATTTATAGGACGCCGATAAAGGGTACAGCAGGGCCTGCATTATGAGCGCACGGTATTCGGCGGCATTGAAGCGCGGCTCCGGAATGATAAATCCCCGCCCGAAGTACGGCCGGCAAATGATCCGGAATGTCGGCGCGGGGGCCGACCAGAGCGTTGTGTTTTTACGCCGAAAATGTGCACCTCCTTGAGCCGTAAACGACGAAGGATCGCGTATTACCGCCGACCCGAAGCGCCAGGCGTGCATTGAGGCCCGACAGGCGACCCCAGGTCTTTGTTCGTCCGCAGTGCGGACGCGCGAACGGCAAGATCGCATCCTCGGCCAGCTAACCAGCCGATGCGGCCGAAGGCACAGCTCGGCCGCCAGGCCAAATCTGCCACTGCCTCCGTGTACATAGTTGGAACGCGGCGTTGCCGCACTGCCGACACGGCCGCGTGCACAGAGCACAACACGTACGCGGAACGGTAATAGACCTGCCGACCGACGGAGATGGAGAAGGGCTGGCTGCAGGAGTGCGCGCGGGGCCGAGTAGTACAAGCCGCCTCGCTGCCGCGCTTTCTATTCCAACTGCGCGAGCTGGGTACACATTGGTGCAGCGGACCAATGCGATGAGTCGCTACCGCGAACCATGGAAACAATGCCGTCGCGTTACGGTCCGATGGAAACAGTAGACCGGGCGATCAAACGACTTGGCCATTCGGCGAGATTAAAAACACACTTTTGTACGGTGGTGGTGGTGCCAGACTTTTTCTCTAAGCGATTCAACTACACAACTTTAATCTTAATCACACATATACGACGACTCCAACCAGCAACGTCCCAGTTGTTAACTGTGTTCAAAATAAATATAAAAATAAATTGTCCCACTCCCTGGCATAATGATAATAATAAAGGTGTACATTATCATCCTGCACTTGCACTTCAAGAGAAATTCACGTTTTTGCTACTAGTACTCTTCTCATTAAGCAAGCAAAATTACATCCAAATCAAGAGACGTTTCACGTTTTTTAACCCAACAAAGCCTCGTTAGGCCATAAATGAATTTATTTCATTGCAGCTTCCCTTGAGCCTGCAAAGCGACATTGCGCTAGCATATCAGCACACAACACAACATCAGCATGTGCCACATGTTTCGTATATTTATTTGCTCGGCTCGGAACAAATATTTATTTCTCCAATGACCTTAGTGACGTAAATAAAACCGTACGTGATAAAAATATACAGGGCGTTTAACTCCAAGCGCTAAAGCGACGTTTACATAACGTTTTTTGTGAATATAATTGATATACGGGTTCTATAGAAGTACAGCAAAAGCGATTGCACACTTACTTGTCCTTTAAATAGACGCGAACTTTGAGTTCGAATTCATCGCATTCCTCCCAACATTTTCTACACTATCGTAGAATTTGATAACGCAAATTGCCAAACGCGTTTATTATTTTGTACCGAATCATATCTACAGCCAAGTTAATGCCGAATGAAAAATATTGATAAGAATAAATAACGATAAAACGAATATGTGTTTAGTTTCGTTGTTTGAGCAACAATTTTATTTACTAAGCAATTCTATGGTCATATATTCGTCGTATATATCGAGTTTAGTATTATTATTATTATATTATGAATTTTGCTGTGACGCAATTTGTTTTTTGTTTGCTTAATTTATGTGGTTTCGTGCCAACGAAGTAGTGGCTTCGTTTTCGAATCGGATTTCTTAAGAATGAACGCGGTTTTCGGCGGATGCCGAATGTTTTGGTCGGTGGTCGGTTTTTTCCTTTATTAATAGCGCCTATAGACAGGCGGCACTTTACACGAAAGCGTCCAATATGGCACTGTTTAATTACAGTGCCGCATTGGAGCTTTCTGCGTAAAGTGCGCATGGTCACGTCACGTCCCCGCCGCATCTGATATCGGGCCCACCACTCAATGCGTACGTACGCCCAGGTATTACATATGAATAAATGCAAAATTTGCACGACAAAAATTCGTTATCGTGGCATAATATGTTTATAAATGGATGTCACGTACGCGGCCCACAGTCGGTGTATGAGCGCGCGATGGTGGTTGTGGCGAGTCTACGTTTGCTGGTCGGCTAGTAGCGATGAGTCAGCAGCCATTTTATACTCGACGCATACAAAAACAAGCGACCCGACCGACGATACAACGTCGGCACGACGCGCGACGGTCGGTTTATACAGAAAACCCAAGCGCGCTCTTGAAACGAACGAAGCACCACACGACACGACATGGCGCGTAGTTATAGTATTGATAGGATAGTAGAGGTTAAAAATGAATGCACTTTACAGGGAAATCTTAGGTCCTGAATTGGAACCTAATTTTGCTGCTAAAACTTTCAAAAGGCAAGTAATGTTCGCTTCTACGCGTTTCCCAACTAATTCCAACCCGAAGACTATACTTAAGTTTGTACTGAGCTTTCGGGCTCTTTTTCCGGTCGAAGGAAACTCGCCGTCATCTGTCGTCCATCGTCTCCGATCGAAGGCAAAAATCAACGCAAATCGCGTTGGTCGACGTTTTGTTCCGCGAACGGGTCGATCTCGTTCGAGCGGTTCGGTTGGCAACCGGTTGCCATGATAACGTCGAACAATTGCAACCAAAGTCGAGGCCGGCCATTTTGTTGGCTTCGCCAGCATGCATTTGCGTTGCACCCAAGTCCGAGGCGCGTTCGCGCTGACCGCTAATAACGAATGAAATGCATCGGCTGTCAATCCTCCTCCGTTTGGCGTATTCCCCGTGTGTTTATTTATGTCTTGTTATGCATGCTCGCGGTGTAATGCGTAAATGGAATGCCAGCGATTGATGTTTGGCTGTGGTCACACAGCAATTGCAAGTTCGTCATATTACGTAGATACCCGTTCACAACACGCATTGCTACAACAAGCTCCGAGTAGCGCATTGCTTACATGGCTTCTCTTATTTTGCTTGGGGTTACGACGTTTCCACGTAATTGCTGCATTCATCTTGCTTATTACGCCAACAGGCCAATATTCCCATATAACGAAACACCCGCAGAAACACACTCTGTCTGGCTAGCAGGCGACTCAAGCGACAACAACGCGCAGCCCAGGCAAGAGCAGAGGCCAAAGAAAAGGGAGAAATTGACGAGCACCGAGAAGTCATGAATAGCATTAACTCGGCGCTCAGCGCCCAAAAAGATTTCACCTCGTAACGCACAACCAGCACATCCAATCCACCACCACGCCACGCTACACCACACCAGTTCAGACGGAATTTCGAAAGCAGGTTCATTCCTTATTCGTTTCTATACTATATAGACCATACTTCTTGTGGTGCGCCGGGGTTCCTTCCTCCTACCTACTTCCATCAACTTGTCCTCCGCGCTCGCTCCTACACATATCGCCACGTTTACTTCCTTATTATAAAACGCGAAGAACGGCACCTCGGCAGAAAACCAGCCACGAAGAACCAACAGAATCTGCGTTGGTGTGGTTCTACACCGCAGAGCAAAAAGTGCAAAACTGGTGCTTACTCAGTACTACTCCCCAATGTACTAACAATTCGTAATGAAAACAGCGCTAAGTTTGTGCTAGCAAAAAGCGATTGGAATGAGAAATGAAACGGACAAAAAACCAGGCGATATGCTTGATGGTCTTGCGCCGTAACAATGGGTGCTCACCAAGAAGCGACCAGTCAACACAGCAGTGAGCGGATAAAACATCAGATGAAATTAAATCTGCAGGTAGCAGAAAAATGTATTATTGCAAAAACATCAAGGGAAATACTGTGTACAGACACACAACCGATATCGTAAAGATAAAAAAAATACACGCTCGATTAAAGGTGAGGTGAGTTTTGATGGTATTTGGTTCGCTTACCGATGCTGACGCTGTAGTTTTAGCGGCTTATATCTACTGATTGCATCCATGACTGACCGATCTTTGTTTTTTTCATCAATATTTCCTCCATCTAATCTATCACTATCGCAATCAAGATAGGCGATGTCAGGCGTGGTGACTGCGATGCGTTTGGTGCAACCGCTGTTGCTGCTTTTTTTTTAATCTTTTGTTTTACCGACTGAACTCACACGACACGACTGATGGCACAACCTGCAAACTCGACAAACGAATGTATAGTCATCCCGGTTTAATTACGCTTCGCGTTTTTTAACGCTTATCGCAATGCAACAAGTCTATTTTCCGTCTATTATATTGTTCGACTGGCTCGTACACGTTGAGTTATGCAACAGTGAGCTTGCTAGTCGGCATTCGACATCGAATAACAACATTCCGGCAAGGCAAGTGCAAAAACGAAAACATTGTCATTACATCATAACATCTTCGACAAGCAGTTCGATAGACAAAAATTTATAGATGTATATAATAATCTGTTTTATTTAGATAATTTGCAAACAAAATTAGCAAATCGAATACATCGAATGGTGGATTTTCATTCCCATGTCCTTTACAAATTGTTTTATTGCCGAACAAGAGTTGGCTAGCAGATTAAGAGTTCGGTGTAGTTTTTAAATTTATAAAAGGCTAGCCATATGTAGAAGTGGCGTGGTGTTGTGGTGGGTTGCAGGCCTGAGAGTTGTTGTCGGCATGGCAAGTTGAAGTAGACTGGTGAGGTTCGATAAAAGTCGGTTGGAATCGGACGACATCGTGGCGGTTCCGAGTGGTCCCCACTCGCGTATTTTGGGTAAACACGAGGTGAGCCAGCGAACCAGTCGCGCGGACTCTGCTGGAGGCTCGATGGGACTTGACTCGACTCTCGATGGGACTTGACTCGACTCTCGATGGCTTGGATCCGTGCCGGGTCCCGGCGAGAACAGCAACAGCCGCGGTGCTCACGAAGCGAAAACGTGGTGGCTGGTTACTTGCCGGGGCCAAGCAACGCGCCGGCAAAAACCCATAGATTTAGGTTCATGCGGGTGGGTGATCGATAACTCCGACGTTGCCGTTTTCGTTCGTTCGTTGCATGCTCGATGCTAGCTCGCGTTACGACCGAGCATAAAGTTCAGGCAGAGCACAGGCGATTGCATACAAGGAAGGAACGAAACGCATCGGCGCGAGGAAGGCCCACCGGCACCACACAAATCAAATTGTTTTATTACGCCCGCTCTCGTGAATAAAAATAAATGCTTCGGGAATATCAAGAATTGGAAGTATAGCAAGTACAGCGGGAAATGCAAATAGGAATATCGAATGTTGTACGCTTTATTATCGAAATGTCCAATATGCGAATTAAATTTAATCGCACGCCCACTCATTTCTTCCTTAGCAGTGTGCGATAAACGAATTTATAACTGCGTAGATGATGAATTTAATTTTCCGCTAATATAAATACAGATAAAGCACACAAGGAAAACAATCGATAACCAACACGAATAAATGAAACGTGAATTTAATTTTATATTGTTCAATCAATGCCCAACATGGCTAGAAATATCAATATTTCGTATAAGGCGGAATACATGATGAAACTACAATTGCAGTCAGTCTATGCAAAACATCCTGTGACTTGGCAAAAACGTGCAATAACACGGACGTTCCCACATGAGCGACTGGTTTTCGTGTACGTAACGCACCGCATACATAAAACAGTAGGCAACGTCGCTTGTGTCGCCCGGAAAAGTCTGGAAACTCGTGGCCCGGACGAAGTTTTCCCAGTTTCGCCATCCGTCTTTGCCCTTGCAGACGTCCCCCACCAACCTGCACCCGACCCGCATACTGCTCGCCCCCCGCTCTTTGCTACTTCTTCCAACAATTTGGAGCTTTGGCTCGAATAGCTACGTTCAGTCTGCAAAGACATTGTGAGGAAAAGGATACTAGAGAGGGCAGAAACCCGAGCTTGTTGCTCGCTCGTTTCTGTGTTCATTTCCCAAAATCAGTTATATTTATTCTATTGCCTATGCGTCGTATATAAATTTTGAACCGATGAAAGGACGAAACAAACGAAGAGCAGCTTGCTCTATCAGCTGCAACCCTCGGAATCGTAAACGAGCCCGGCAATGAGGAAGTGCGCCAGAATCAACCTGGAAATCAATTGAGGAGTATAGCATCACGAGCGAAAACAATACTTGGGTTTCCAGAAAGATATTCATGAGTCTCACGAGCGGATAAGCGCGCTAACGAAGCAGCCTTCGACGACGTAAAATACAATTGCAACGTTGTTAGCCTAGTTTGTACAATCGGAAACTGTTTCTGTCGCCATTGCACTCGCGCATTCGTTCTAGAATCGATAAAAATGAACGATATTTGCGACATGGCGGTAAGTGTACAGACTAATAACGTCACGGCGCGCAAAGCCTAACGACGCGTCTCACTTAGGAAGTTGAAACACGCGGGCGCTGATTCTCACATACAAACAAACACAGCCACATAACACTAAACATTGAATTTATAATCGAAAAACTTTACCAGCAAAACTTTTGTATTGAAAGTCTCAGCCCGCCGATGACTGAAAACTTTGCTTTTTAACGCATTTGCTCTATCACGTCGGCTGTTTTTCCACAATGAAGATATTAAGAAAAAGTTTCGACTTGCAGTCGCCGATTTCATGCACATCATGCGCAAAGGACATTCTCCACTCCTGCCCTCGAACAAAAAACGACAACTGATGCTCAGGTGCACACTGTGGATCTCCGCGATCCAACATGGTAGTCGTAGGT
>JARJDS010033091.1:2695229-2770325 GCA_030264155.1 Atheta pasadenae | reverse complement strand
TCCAGGTATCCGGGTATAGTGGATTTATTAAAAACAAAACAGCCTAGTGTGGAATTGAATAAATTCTTAAAGCTAAAGTGAATTATCCTTCGAGTATCAACCGGAATAATTGAAGATTCTGCTGATTCTGGTGACCCTTCTCAAATTCTAAGCGGACTTGTGCTTGTTCAGGTGGAGTTTGGAACGTCCATGTTAGCGGTATAACGAGCAACGCACACAAAGCATGGGAGTGGCCGACGATTTCGCTCCCAGCTTCACGCAAAAGCCGCAACTGCGGCAGGAGGACGATGGCAACCGGCTGATCTTCGAATGTCAGCTGGACAGCGCCCCCAAACCTGAGATACAATGGTACCGCAGCGATACGCTGCTTGCAGAGGATGCGCGCACCACCTTCAAGATTCAATCGGTGGGCGCCAACAAGTTTTTGGTCGTGCTCGAGCTGGACGACGTCATCGAGAGCGATGCTGGCCTGTACAAGGTCAAAGCGAAGAACAAGATGGGCGAGGTGTCAGCCTCCATTAATCTTAATTTCAGCCGTAAGTTTCGTTACATCAAATTTCTAACCCCCAAACTACTACTAGTTACTACAACCTAACCTCAATTTTGCTCCTAACCTAATTTTTTAACCTCAAAAACTAATTCAGCGGTACTTTTTTTTTTGGAACTATAGCAATGGACGAACCGAGAGAAAAGTAAGTAATTCACAGGTGGTGAATGACAGTGCGTGAATCGCGTGTGTTGCTTCAAAAAATAAGAAAAACGGAATACGGCCTACGCTGATGTGAAATTTTGGCACGGACGTAACACGCCTGCGTCACGGGTCATGTTTCGCATTCTTTATTTTTTGGGTGACTCATTTGTAAACTGAAAATCTTAAACCTCGCTTTGCGTACTGTCATTCATGCTTGTAATAATAAATTGGAGCCAAAATGGAATTGCAATTGTTTGGTTAGACAAATCGACGGATTAGCGCCAACATTCTCCAAGAAGCCGGCAATCAGGCAGGAGGAAGATGGAAAGCGTTTACTGTTCGAGTGCAGGATTCAGGCCGACCCCAAACCGGTGGTCAACTGGTTCCACAATGCCAATCCAGTTAAAGAGTCGCCACGTCATAAGGTACTATCACAATTTTTTGTTAGCCAACAATGAAATAATGAGCCGAGTTTGATCATTTTTGGGTTCGTACAACGAGAGAAACCGAAATATTTATTGGGATTCTATTTTAGCGTTGCCGAAAATTCTAAATTCTGAATTCGAGCGCTGGCAAGTTGTACGCGTTGCTATTTTTATCACACACACGCGACACCTGCTCGCCCCAGGCTCGCTCGTAATGTAATCTGTTATTTTATCAACTCGTTGCTTTTTTGAATTACCAAAATGTACAACTTAGTATCTGACATACAATCACTGCGCGAAAATTATTGCTGCGAAATTTGAAACTTGTTGCGACGAGTGTTTTTCAGTTGCTGGTTAACTGAAGTTTAACCAAAAGTTGAAAATTGCGGGCTGGGTTATAAATACCAGAGTTATATAATATTGAAATTTAAGCGTTTTGAGATATTTTCAAGATGTTTGTAACAATTTGTCGCCGCACACATGGCGCGGCGTGGCCAGAAATGGGTTCTGAGTTATGACTCAAGACTGAATGACACAACGAAACGCAAACATTCAACTATTTGAAAATTTCGTTCTTGAATTAGCGGCGAGATGTAGAAAGTGGGGCCACCTACACTTAATGCTTACGATCTGGTGACCCAGTTTCTACTGGAACAAAAGAATTAGGTCAAGAACTGTGCAGTATTTACTTTGATCAACATTTACCACCTGGAAATGATTGTCAAGGCTTTAAAAATCTGATTTAACTAAATTTTAAAGAAAGGATTTGAGTTCTCTATATCTGGTTCCTAGGTATCCTGGTTCTTCATTTTTCAGTCTCTGTGTCATCTTGTCTCCTTGTTAACAGATACCTTTAACTCCTCATCTTCTTGGTCTCTTAGTCTTACTTAGGTTATTTAACTCCGGGATTTTTAAACTTCTTACCCACTTAATATCCAAAATATCAGGCTTTCTAAAAGTACCCTGTTCTCAAAATTTCAACCCAGCCAATACCTAAACTCTAAGTTCACACAAACTCCAACTCTGATGGGTTTGTATCTTACTGATTCCCAGAGTCCCTAAACCTCTACTTTCTTTAAATTCGAGATCTCAAGATTTCTAGATTCCCTATTCTCTAAATCCTAACTTTCTTCTTCTTCTTCAAATTTTCCAGTTCTTAATATCCCTATCGCCCGTGTCTCCTAGATCGAGGGCCCTTTGTATCCAAAATTCTAACTCCTCAATTCTACATGTTTCTAAACCCCAGATTCTATAAAATTCAAGTCTCTGACAACCAAAGACCAAGGGTTTCTAGATATTATCCCCAAATCCAAACTTTCCTAGTTACTAATTTTAAATATTATCCAGAACTCAGAGTCAATTCAAACGATCTGGGGACCCATAATTCCAGTTCTACCTAAGGTTCTCTAACTTTTAGTTCTCCAATTATCTCTAAATATCTAGATTCCTAGTTCTTCTTCTTCAATTATTTAGATTTTTAAGATCCCCAGTTCTTGATATCCCTATCGCCTGTGTCTCCAAAATCGAGGACCCTTTGTTTCCAAAATTCTAACTTCTCTAGTTCTCCATGTTCCTTAACCCCAGATTCTATAAAATCCAAGTCTCTGACAACCAAAGACCAAGGGTTTCTAATTATTATCCCTAAATCCAATCTCTCCTAGTTACTAATTCTAAATATTATCCAGAACTCAGGGTCAATTCAAACGATCTGGTGGTAAGGTTCTCTAACTCTTAGTTCTCCAATTATCTCTAAATTTCTATATTCCTTGTTCTCCTCCTTCAATTTTTTAGATTTTTAAGATCCCTAGTTCTTGACATCCCTACCGCCCTTGTTTCCGGGAGCTCAGGCTCCTTTTTTTTTAAAATCTCAACTCCTCTAGTTCCCCATGTTCTTTAACTCCAAGTTCTGTAAAATCCTAGTTTCTAAAAACTAAGATGCAAGGGTTTCTCAACATTTTCCCCAAATCCAACCCCTACTTTGAATTCTAAACAGTTCTAAGACTACTAGGTCGATTTACGATCTGATAACCCATAATTCCAATCCTACACTAGGTTCTTTAACTACTAGTTCTCTTCTATCTACTATATCTATTCTCATTAAGTTCTGGAAACTTCAAATCCTAATTACAAGGCATTCCAACCTCAAATTTCTTATCCCCTAAAACACGGAATTTCCCGATTGAGAAGCCAGGCCTAGGACTTGAATTATTTTATAGTGAAACTTTGTGGTAGCTTAAAACTGACAGTTGTGTGTTTTTGATAAATTTCCAGTTGAGGATAGACAAAGATGGCCACTCGTACTTTGCAACCCTTGAAATTCAAAATGTCACAGTTGAGGATGCTGGCAAATACAAGGTTACGGCAAAGAATGAGTTGGGCGAAAGCAACGCTACCATCAGCTTGAATTTCGACAGTAAGTGAACCACACCACATGACACAATGACACCAATTTTGTATAAATTTGACGCTTTTTTTCATGGAACTGTACAAATTTTCTATTCTTTTGTTTCTCTGTTTGTTGTTTTGTTGATCTTTTTTATTTAATTTAATCGGAAGCTTAGTGAGCTTCTTTAACCGATTGTGATGATGAAGGTTTGGATTTAGGTCCAAACTTTGGACAATGATTTGAAAAAAAAAAAAACTAAAGGAGAAGGATGGTGGAGACCCGTGCAGCCGGCACTCGTGCACAGTATACAAATGGACTAACCGTCGCCTAATCATTTAGCTCAGCTTTTAATTTGTTGCGATGTGTTGCTGTTTCTGGTTTTAACCCTCACTTAATTCTTGTCCCCCCTCAACAACGCCAATTAGATATAGTGTGACGCGTGACGCCTTCTTACAAAGCACACACACACACTGGACGGATGTACTGAAATTAGTTTTGAGGTTATTTGTTGGGGTTCTTTTTGAAAAAAAATTTGAATGGGGTAAAAGAAATCCGTCTAACATAACCTAACATACGCAAATTAGTGCCAGAATTACTTGTGATGTTGTTCATTGCATACATTTTCGTTCATTCATGAATCATCTTTTTTTTTGGAGCCTCACACACAGACATATCTGATTTGACTGATTTACTACGAACGGAAAAAGGCCATGTTCTTGCATTTTGTCAACACGTTGTTCTATTTCAGCACATTTTGTATTTTTGTGATTTTTGTTTGTTTTGTAACTTTGCGCGCCAATAGAGATGCGTATTGAGAGCGATGATGAGCAGGTTGATTAAAAGCTGAGCTTTATTTGGGTGGTTTTGTCCGGTTCGCGGTGGTAATTGTGCGCGAGTGACGACTGCGCACCCTGTGGTTTGTGGGGAAGAGGTCGTCAGTTTGCAAATTGTTCGCGTTGTTGCTTAGGCGATGAGGCACCGGTTCCGGACGATGGAATCAAGCCTACCTTCACCGAACGTCCTGTTATCCGGCAAAGCGACGATGGCAACAAGATCACCTTCGAGTGTCGCTGTGTTGGTGATCCAAAACCAACAATTCAATGGTAATTTTAATTACTTGAAGTCATTTCTTAATAATTAGTTTTTTAATGTTCTGTTAGGTTCCATGGTGAGAAAGAACTTAAAGCTGGTGGACGACTTACCATGACGTTCGAGCAGGACCAGACTTTGTACCACATTGCTCGGTTAGAGATTACTGGGGTGGAGAACGCAGATAAGGGAGAATATAGAGCTGTAGCTAAAAATAAGAATGGTACTGGCACCTCCACCATTAATTTAAATTTCGAAGGAAATGGTAAACCTAAGTAAGTTTTCTGGGTTGGCAGATAGATATTGAAGGTGCTAATGATGTTGTTTTTGTTTTTTTAAGAATTCCCGACGGGAAAGCCCCGAGATTCCCTAAAAAACCTACGATTCGACAGGATGGCGATATCCTGATAATGGAATGTTTGTTGGAGGCCAACCCCGCGCCCGATATCACCTGGTTCCAAGGCGCTAAGGCCATCACAGACAATTCGCGCGTGCGCATGTCGCGCAAAGCCGTCGGCAAAGAAAACTACATGCTCACGCTCGAAATTTCGAATCCGACGCTCGAAGACGGCGGCAATTACCGCTGTAACGCGTTCAATAGCTTCGGCGAAAGCAATGCAAACATATCGCTTAACTTCCAAGGTACGCTCCTCCAGGGCACCTCTACCCCACCAGTCAGTCAGCGTCGTTCGAGTCCACCCCCTTTATTTGTTGTACAGGTTCTCTCCCAGTCAAACTCTCCAATTTGTGTGAACCGTGAAGAAAGAATGCATGAGCATGGCCTAAACTTTATTTCTCGGCATTACCTCATCCTGAGTAATCTTCAGGTATACCTAATGAAGTTTGTATTCCAGGTGGCGACAATGCGGCTGGCTTCCCGCCGTCTTTCATCGAAAAGCCGAAAATTATTCCAAACGAAACGGGCACGCTAATCACCATGAAGTGCAGGTGCAAGGCCAAGCCCAAACCAGAAGTCACCTGGTACAGAGGTGCTACTGTGGTTAAGGAATCGGCTCGCATCAAGATGACCATGGTAGATGCGGAAGAAGATCTGTACGAGTTGTCTTTGGAGATTAAGGACCCAACTGGTCCAGATGGTGGCACTTACAGGTGTCATGTGGCGAACGAATTTGGGGAGTCCAACGCTAACCTCAATTTGAACATCGAAAACGAACCGGAGCCAGAGGGTGATGGTCCTACGTTCGTAGAGAAACCAAGAATCACTTCCCATCAAAACGGTAAACTGGTCATCATGGATTGCAAGGTTCGTGCTAATCCTAAACCAACTATCATCTGGTATCGCGAGGGTAAGGAAGTTAAGGAATCTAGTAAGATCAAGATGTCTTTCGAAAAAGTCAGCGAGGATGTGTACTACATCAAATTAGAACTTAACAACCCCGACCCAGACGATTCCGGTTTGTATAAGTGCAATATCAAGAACAACCTAGGTGAACTCAACGCTAACCTTACGTTGAATATTGAAATCATCCCTGTCATCAAGGAGAAACCTAAGGTTATTAAGATCGTTAAGAAGAGGACCGTCATCGTGGAGTGCAAAGTCCTTAGCAAGTTTGCTCCAGATTGTACGTGGTTTAAGGAAACCACAGCTGTTAGAGAAAGCAGCAGACATAAGGTGCTCATCGAGCAAGTCAGCGAAGGAGAATTCGCTGTTAAGCTTGAGATCTGTGAAGTTGAAACTAAAGATAAAGGTTCCTACAAATTGGTTGCTCGCAATGAGAAGGGTGAAGCAACCTCCCAAACTGTTGAAGTTACGGACCTACCACCAGAAGAGAAACCTAAAGGAGATAAACCTAAACTTACCAAACTTACTAACGTTTCTATCGAAGAGGGCAAATCAGCTGACTTTATCTCAAGTCTTAAAACATCTGATACCAGTGTGATGATTATCTGGTATCACAATTCTACAGTGATCAGAGAAACATCGGATATTAAGATCACTTTTGATGGATCTGTAGCGAGATTAAGTATCACCAAGACTAAGATCACCCAGTCTGGTACTTACAAAGTGGTTGCCAGGAATGATTTCGGTGAGGATGAAGCCAGCGCCACTTTGACTGTTACAGAAAAGAAGGAAGAGAAGAAGAAGGAGGAAGAGAAGAAGGAGGAAGAAAAGGTTTGTGTTATATTGTAATGTCCTGTGATGTTTAGTAAATGTTTTGTTTTGTCCGGGTTACTAATATAGAAGGTTGAGAAAAAGAAGGAGGAAGAAAAGAAAGAGGAGGAAAAGAAGAAGGTGGAGGAAAAGAAAAAAATCGAAGAGAAGAAAAAGGTCGAGGAGGAGAAAAAGGTAGAGGAAAAGAAAGCAGAAGTCAAAAAGGTTGAAGAAAAGAAGAAGATCGAGGAAGAAAAGGTTTGTTGTCTTTTGTCTTATTCTGTTTTCTTGTATTCCTGGTCTTGTTTTTGAATGTTATGTATTTTTGAAGAAGGTTCAAGAGGTGGCTAAGAAGAAGGTTGAAAAGAAAGAGGTGATTATTTTATCTTCAATTGTGACTTGTCCTTGTATTGTTAATGTTTTGTTTTTTTGTGCACGTGTAGGAAGTTGTTGAGAAAAAAGTGGAGAGCAGACGCAGCTCTGTTCAGAAAGTGAGTTATCTACTCCTTCAACCCCTTTTTAGTATCTGTTTTAACCGTGTGTGAAACTAATTATCTCAGGTGGAAACCAAGGTGGAATCCAGACGCAGTTCGGTTGTCAAAGTCGAAGAGACCATCATTCAAGACGGTGAAGTTAAAACAGCTAGTCGTAGATCTTCCGTTCAACAGGTACCACACCAAATCATCATCTCACCCTTCACGATGATATTTTTTCTCATTAACATTGTCACGTCCAGTTTTGAGTGTTTGTTATTGTGAGTTATCCTTGTCTATGTCTAACAGGAAGAAAAGAAAGAAACTAAGTCTGAAAGTAAACTGGTCGTTGAAGATAAGAAGAAAATGGTTAAGGGTAAACTCGAACCAACTCCAGAAGCGGTAATTACTAGATTTAGATATATATCTGGATATTTGTGACCACACCCCCTTTGTTTGATCAATGTTTAGTATTAACCACATGTTTGTGATAATTTAGAAAACACCACCAACCACACCCACAACTGACAAACCAGCCACACCAGATACAAAAACACCAACGAAAGTCGAAGCTAAGAAAGAGCCTGAAGGGCTTAAACCTGCCGAGACTAAACCGGGGCTAAAAAAACCAGAACCCAAAACACCATCGATCGTGGTACCCGAACCGGAGCCGGCAGAAACTGTCGCCAAGAAACGTGGCAGTTTGGCTAAGGTACACCTGACACTTGATAAATCCTGTTTTTCAGGGGGTTATATCCGATCTCACATACAATTCTTTTTTGTTTTAAATTATCTCTATGCGGAACCAATTGGCAATCATCTACTATTCACTATCTACCATTCACCACCCTCTCTATCTCTATCTACTATTCTTCTCTACTCTTCTAAACACTCTTTTTAATAATGTACGCCACTAAAGGCTCGATACGACCCCATGGCGTACGTACCCGATCCTGATGAGGAATCGGAACCGGTGGTAACTGAACCGGAGATCACACCTGATCTCGAAGTGCCTACCATCAACGTGCCCGAATTAACTGTGGTAAACAAAATCAATGTACAACTTTGATTCTTTACG
Source organism: Atheta pasadenae (assembly GCA_030264155.1). Lineage (NCBI taxonomy): Eukaryota > Metazoa > Arthropoda > Insecta > Coleoptera > Staphylinidae > Atheta > Atheta pasadenae. Next base: position 2,762,070 of record JARJDS010033091.1, on the reverse strand, counting down.
TTGACGTAGACACTGGACTAACTTTTATCACATTTTTTTCATTAACTGGCAAACTGAATCTTTTCAGTAAATGGCTAACCTAACATTTCACGCTGGCACATCTTGTAACTTGTAGAGTTAAGTAGTCTTAAGTAGACTTAGGTAGAATAGAATAGTTTGGAACGAGTAAATGTAGATGTCTAACACGTGTACTATTTGTAGATCACTTAATCGCGTAATTTACAGCTCGGAACAAACACGATCTTCATGTTCTAATCTATTTTTGTTTGTTTTACATGCCTGGTCTCACCATTTGTATCCATTTGTGTTCGTCATCTGTGTCTATCTCTGATTGGTCCAATCCCAGAGCGAGGAGAAGGTTGCCGAGAGTGTTAAATTGGTAAGTTACCATCTTAATCATCTTTACGATCAGGAAATATATTTTTGTGGACGTGTGGGGATTTACATTTTTTGATGGTACCATCTATTTTTGTGGACCTGAACAAAAGATTTTTGTTGGTTTTGTGAGGTTTTGTTCATTTTTTCGAACAATTTTGATCTCTCGGCTTTTTGGGCACCTTTTTTTTGATAGCCAGAGGGTTGTCCAATCATTATATCTTGTTTGCTGACGTTTATTGTCAAATCGTAGCTAAAAGAAAAGCGAAATTCGGTGAATCGTATTCCACCGAAAGCGACCAAACTCGATTCGTTCCTTAATGTGCAATTAAAACCTGTCGTGCGTGACGGGAAGCAAGCCGAACAGGCGACGCTTGAATCGCCCGATCTGAAGGTAACCCTAACCTCACGACTTAATCTTCAAATCTTCAATATCTTCAAAAACTACAACATCTTCAACGTGTCCAATATCTTTACAACTTTACAACTTTATAATTCTAAAACAACTTTTTCTATATAAATCTTCCAATATCTTCAAATATCTTCAAACCTTATGATCTTCAATAATTTATTTTCTATTTTGTATATATTTCTTCGTTCTATTTAAAAAAAATTAATGTTTGTGTTGTAATGTGTGTGTACTATAAATGTTTAGAAAACCACGGAGAAGAAAGAAACTGTGGATAAAAAGAAGGTGGTGAAGAAGGGCACAAAGGATAAGGATTATGAGTTGCCCGAAATTGAAGATTACGAACGTCCAGTGCTTGAAAAGTACGAGAAAGGCGCCGATTACGAGTACGGCGGTCGCGACAAAACCAAACTCGTCAAGGTGAGACTCTTGAGACCTAAAAACCCAATGCTGCAATTGCCGCAATGCAATAATTAACGTCGCACGCCGCAATTTTATTCTTAGACCTGGTGATCGTAATCAACATTTTATAATTGTCGGGGCCCCACAAAACGGGATGCGGTATTTGCCAACTTTGTGCGAGCAAATCTTTTGAACTGTACTGCTTTGATTCGAGCAGAACCAGCTCGCAGTTGGTGACTTCCCTTTGATCGTGTTGATCGCGGTCGCACCTGAGCTAAATACTAGACCTTAGAACATTAGAACTTGAAAGCGACTTGTAGTGTGACACAGTTTTCAACTACCATCATCATCATCCAATCAAATCATTTATTCTGTGTTTTGTGATGTGGTAGGATAAACCATCGTTGGTGCCTGAGATTAAGAAACCTCAGGTGAAGACACCTGAGGCGCCTAAGATCGCCGTTGTTAAGGAGAAGACCCCCGAACCTAGGAAAGCTTCCCTCGCGCCAGGTGCTCCAGTCAGCCGCCGTGGCTCCCTGATCCCGCCTGAGGAGATGGGCCGTCGGGCCTCCATCATCATCACAGACGAGGTAACCACACACACACGTATTTCCTCCGCAGGTTCCGTAGGAGTTTATCCAACACAAGCCAGGACACCAATAGGTCGCACTTAAGTCGCATCCATTTGTTTGATTTTAATCATAATGTATGTCCGATAGGAGAATAGAAAGCTGCGTCCCGGAGAAGTGGTCGATGACAAAAAGGTAACCATTGATAATGTCACTCTCGCAGTCTTTGTCTTGTTGTCTATCTTTGGCGTGATTTTTGGTCACGTTTGTCTAATTAGCATCGTGTCTCTCTGTTTCTCTTGATTATTTTCCGCCTCCAAAATGTGTTCCAGTGTTTCAGAATTGTGCTTGTCAAACAAACAAACATAACACTTAAACCGACGCATGACGCACGACATTATTGACATTATATTCACACAACATTTACACATTAAGTAAAGCTGATTGACAATGCTGCGTCTGGCTGAGTTGGCTGAGCGCGCGCATTTTACCAGCGCAGGGGAGCGAGGTCCGGAATCCGAGTCGCACGGATTCTGTTGTGAGAAGGGCGTCGGCGCAAAACACGTAGCGAGACGGGAAACTGAAATCTTTATTCTTTTATGTTTGGCAGGGTGGCAAATTGCGACCTGGTGAGATGCTCGATACCAAGGTGAGATTTGTGTTGGTGGGAGACACAAATTCTTGGTTTTACGTTTTTGGTTTTTTTGATTTTTACAATGAGCATCGTTTAACACTTAATAATGATAACTAGGTTTAGTTTAGATCAGAAACAGATTAAGGACGGTATTAATTGTTGTCATTTTTGCGTTTAAAGAACAAAATCAAGAGACCTGGAGTATTGCAAGTTCCTGGCACGGACAAACAGGTTAGAGGCCTGGTTCAGAGTACAACGCCATCTTAAATTTTAAATTTAAATGGCGCAATATATGTCTGTGATTAACTTTTTCATAATTTTCTAGTGATTTTTAGAGCAAAGTGATTAAAATCGATCTATGTGCCAATTTTAGAAGATTACGCGATCTGTGATTAATCTATTTTTTACAAATGATTTTAAACAATTTATGTTTAGTATAGATCATGAGATAGTAAATAAACCAGGTGTTTTTTTTTGTTTTTGAATTGTAGAAAACTAGCATAACTTTTAAGTATTTTTGGGATTTTCGTGTTTTTTTTTGTCTTTTCTTGTGGTATTTTTGCGTTGACTGAGATCCGACCCATTGCCAAGACAAATTGCGATCTCGTACTCGATGCGCATCGATGCCGAAAAAGCCGCATAACAAATTCGCTTCGCAACATTAAAAACCGCTCAGCAGATGCAGAAGCTGCAGCCAGGGCGATGGCTAATGAGATGTTGAGTGTTCAATGACGCTACCAAAATGTACTCACACTCAGCAGTTGTACACTAACCCAGCAAATGTTATTTTTACGTAAAAGAAATGATAATGAAATTAAAAACATTAAACACTTACTCGATCTGTGTCGATTTTGCGTTTGTTGCGAAATGACTGATCGATGGTCAAAGCTAATTCGATTGGTTTAACAGCGTCGCAAGAGTACGGATATTCGCAGACCAAGTATGACAGACATGGAGGATTTCATCAACAAGGCTTCAACCCCGTTGCAGGGTATCGGCGCCGCGGGCACCCCGCCCAGTATTGTACATATCGAAGAAAATTATTCGGCCGTTGAAGGTAGGACTCTCATTAAAATAGATGCAAATGTGGGTAAATTTAGATTCGTTTTGGGCCAAATTAGCCCAATAAATATGCCACCTCAGAGTGAAAATCATTGGACCCAAGCCAAATTGCTCTTGCACTGTTTTTAATTTTAATGTCTATTTTACGTTTGTTAATTAATGGATGTGCTCCAGATTCCAATGGCTACATCACCGTGCAGGTGGAGGGTAATCCCGCTCCTACCTACAAATTCTACAAGGGTATCACCGAACTTATTGAGGGTGGTCGTTTCAAGATCATTACTGAAGGAGATCAGAACTTGCTCACGCTTTGTATCCGCAAGGTTAAACCTAATGATGAAGGACAATATAAAGTGGTTGTTACCAATGTTCATGGTGAAGATTCAGCTGAGACCGTTCTCTTCGTATCAGGTGAGTTGAACCATTGACAGGGATTGGAATCATTTGGAACCTCTGGAATCCATAACCTAGCAATTGGTACATTGACCTTTGACTGAATCCAGACCTGGGGATGTGTTTAGATTTAACTTCAGAATTCCTAGTTAAAGAAGGAACCTTCTTGTACGGGCTTTCCAGGCTATCTGGAGAATATTTCAGACATAGGTGAATTAATGTTGGTGTTCAGGTTAGCTGGATACACAAGAATGAAGTTCCGATTTTAGCGGTCAAAACCAGATCTGAATTCTCCAAGACTCCTATCTCAGTTGTTTCTTATGCAAAGGTTCTTGTCTTATCCAGGTTTACCTGGCTTAATGTCAGAAATACTCAGAAAAGTTGTCAATTATTTTCCTGGAAAGTTTCTGACATGACTCCAAAACCATTGAGAGAACAGAATCAAAACAATCTAGAGCTATCTCCAGAAGTTCTTTTTAAAAGATTTTAACCTAGAATATGAATCCTAAGCTCCCTTTATGCTATTTTTTCAATCTGTTGAGTTGAAATGTTAATCCTAGTTACATTTCTTGCCAGATGCCAGTGGTATGGATTTCCGTGCCATGTTGAAGAAGAGAAAGTACGCCAAATGGGCCGAGAAGAAGGAAGAAATCGATGTAAACCTCAAGGAGACCGAAAAGCCAATGCCAGCACTCAAGAAAGTCGAACAGGTCAGGTTTGCACACCGATTTACACCATTCACATTTATTTACACCATCAACAAGTTTGCAACTGATTTTTTTTTCTTTTCTGTGCCCCATTTTTATGCTCTCTCTCCCCCCACTCTCAATTTGATCTCGCTGGCCATATTAAAATGATCTAATTTAAAGCAAGCTGCCCCACGCGGGCGGCGTTTAAACAGGGTTTAAATATGTTTGACACACTGTTTGCCGTTTATAGCCAGGAAAAGGCCATCACATGGTCTTGTCCGGATGGTTCCAAGACGGCGACAAATTGTGTGTGATGGTGGATGGCAATGTGGTCACTGAGGTGACGGCCGACAAGGGAGGCAACGAGAACTGGTCGTGGATGAAGGTTGGACAACCGAAAGGCGGACGACAAAAACATATCCCTCAGATATCCCCCCGAATTGGTTTCATTCTTACTTTGCCATTGATCGATCACATTAAAACAATCAAATAAACAGCCATTCTAAATCATTAAATAATTTAAACAAAATACGTAAATAATATAATGATGCGTCTCCATAATTGAAATATTAATCTTTTGTGGCCATTTTTGTTCCGTGTTGAATTAAACACTGTGTTTTTTTTTTTGGTTTCGTAATTATTTTAATTTATTTAGGGCTGGCACGAGCACTAGCGCGAGAGGAGCACAGTTGTTTGTCCCTTGTCGACACACGTTTTTGTCCGAATTTTTGTCCTAATTTTTTTTGTTGGTTGGTTGCCTCTCTCACAATCACACGAATTAATTCGACTTGTACTTGTTGCGTTTCTTGTGAAGTTGTGTCCCGTGCAATTGTGGTATAACTGAGCGATAAGAATCAAGCGTTTTAACACTCCAAATATTAAATCACAAAAAGACACTGGTTGGACAAGGCGATAATGTGAAGTTGCTTTCACAGATGTGCGGCTCCGGTCGGCGCAATTTCAGCCTGGCGGGTGCCATTCCAGACTGGCCGCGGCTAAGAAGATGCGAGGTTAAAGTCGCATGCATCTGCACAAATCGATGTCTTTTGGACTTTATTTAGATTTTATCTTTGATCTAGAAGTGTCTTCCCCCCAACCCCACCGCACTCAAAAAGTATGCTTGCGTGTTTGTGCTTGCTTTCTATCTGCCTGGGTTTGTCTGCGTTTTATGCCTGGAGACTCATCCTTATATCATCATACTTTACTTCTTATCTTATCTTATCTTATCTCAACTTAATATTTTTCAATTCAATTTCAAATCATTCATTACCACTAATTTGCTAACAAAAAACTGTAAAGTATTAAAAAATTAGAAGCACAAAATTCTATTATTAACCTCACCTGGTTAACAATTTGACTCACCCTCACCGCTACAATGGTGATTAATCTCTTGTACAGTACGCTTAGGTTGTCCTGCTTTCTAGGACGTTTTTAACATTCAGCGGCGGATGTCACTGGAAGAAATTTACGGCGACGATTGGCCCAGCCTGCTGTTAACCGAACATCCAAAGGTTGGCAATCTGACATGCAACAAAAGCTTTTTTGCTTCAAAAACAACAACAGCCAAATAAAATCACCGATTTTGATTTGCGTTTTTTTTAGCAGACTTACGACAATTTGAAAGCGACTTTTTGGCACGCGCCCAATTAAAATCATTATTTGCACAACCGACCACTGTGAACGGTGCACGCATGCGCAACAACAATTCAACGCATTCTTATTAACATATTTTACTGGCGGACGAAATGTATGAAAGAAAACGAATGGATTATTATGATTTGGTGGACATGTTTGAAATGTTACATTTTGATCCACCCTTCCCACTCTCTGAAGTTGTAGTTTTTGTTTGTAGTTGACACCGGTTTCCTCCCGAAGGCCATCACTAGCTGAACTAATACCAGACTGGCCCGTCCTGCACCATTTCGAAAGAAAGGAGGTTGGACGTGCGACGCACACACTCTTGTGTCACAATACAAAACTATGTGTCCATTATGGTTGCACGTTGTTTTTACCGAGCCCCCTAGCCCTCTATACTCAAATCAATGTGCCCTGCTGTAGCATACGCTCCCCTGCTTTATTTACTTCTCGCACTCGCTAATCTTGATCGTGATACTCCTCAAATAGATGTTGTCTGCATCGATGGATTTCAATTCGCATGACGTGGACGCAGTTTGACGTCTTCCACGATACATTTTTTTGGCAATTTTTTGATTTTTTACAGATTTTTACCATCATCTTGATTTTTTTAGATGATACATTTTTTCAATTTTCTACACATTTTTTATGATATGTATTATATTTTGTTGTTGTTTGGTTGTTAAACGCATGGAAGTTCTTTAACCGATACTCATTGGAGATTGTTAAATGTTTACAGAAAAAGGATTCTTTCTTGAAACCGCTTATCGATCAATACGCCAAGGAGGGCAAGGATAAGAAGGTTAAGTTTGAGTGTAACTTCTCGAAGCCCAACGCTAAACCTAAATGGATGTTCAGGAAAGACGTAAGATTCTCCTATAACCTCAAATATTAATTATTAACCAACAAATTTATAGGAATGCTTCCCTGGGTCAAAGTACAAATTCAAACAAGAAAACGATGTGTACACCTTGATCATTATGAACCCCAAAGTGGAGGATACCGGCAAGTACACCATCGAAATTGGTGGTATTTCCAGCACCGCCATCTTGCAAGTAGATGAAGCTGATCCAGTCTACACCTTTGTTAAGCCACTCAAGAAAAAGATTGATGGTTACACTAAACACGAAACTGTCTTGGAATGTCACGTCAGTTCAAACATGGCTATCATCGGTTGGTACAAGGGTACCGTCAAGTTGGAAGACGGGGATCGTTATTCTATCTCCAAAGATCTTTCTGGTAAATGTACTTTGGTTATTAAAGACTCCCTTATTGAGGATAGTGATGAATACCATTGTAAACTCGAGAAACAAACAGAAAACAATGTGACATCAACTCAGGTCACTGTTACGGAATATCCTTATAAGTTTGTTAAGGTCCTTAAGTCCCAACAAATTCTGGAGAAGGACAATATCACTTTGCTTTGTGAGTTAGATGATGATGGTGGTGAAGTTAAGTGGTATAAGGGCGATCAAGAGATTACCGGCGACAAAATGAAGGTGATCTCTAAGGATGGACGTAAACGGAAGTTGGTTATCAAGGATGCTAAGATCACAGACGCAGGAATGTATCGTTGTGTTAGTAATGCTGACAAAACGGAAGCTGAGATTGTTGTTAATTACCTGAATAGGTTTAATAAGAAACTTAAGGATACTGAGGCTATTGAGCGCGATAAGCTTATCTTGGAAATTGAACTCCAGGATAAGACAGCGTCTGCTGATTGGACGTTTAATGGTAAACCTATTGAACCATCTGAGAGGGTTGAGATCAAAAATTTGGGTGGTGGTAGACATCAATTGGTGTTCAATAAGTTGGAGATGGAAGATGATGGTGAGATAAAGTGCGAGTCTGGTAAATTAGAATCATCCATGAAGCTTACAGTCAAGAAGGGTGAAAGCAAGCCTGTTATTGACTTCCCGTCTACGTTTGAAGCACCTGCTTCCTCTGTCATTCTTATGGATGTACCATATTCAAGTATGTTGGTTTAATAATAATTTAAGGTAAAATCAATAATTTTGTTGTTGAATTGTTTAGTTGGGGGCACCAGAGTATCGCCAGTCGAAGCCGAAATTATCAAGGACGGCAAGAAGTTACCGCTCAAGGAGGTGGATGTTGTTATTGGTGAGAATAAGATCACCTACAAGTTCAAGAAACCATCTAGGGAACAATCTGGCAAGTACCAGATCAAGTTAACCAACGCGCAAGGTTCTGATGTTAAGGATGTTAACATTGTTATGCAAGAAACACCTGGACCATCTGAAGATGTTGATGTTGTGGAAGTCTTCCAGGATAACTGTACTGTTAAATGGAAGAAACCCAAGGATGATGGTGGTTCCCCAATTGCTCATTACATTGTCGAACGTCAAGATATCAGCCTGAAAGGTAAGTTTCTGTTAATCATTAATCATCAAGACCTTTGTTGTTTGGTCTGGTATTGTCCTGTAGAAGTCTTTACCTATGTTATTGTCTTTGTATGTAGCTGGCTGGGATAATGTGGGTGAGGTTAAAGCTGGGGAAGCTCTCTCTTACAAGGTGGAGGGTCTTATTCCTAAGAAAACTTACAAATTCAGGATTCGTGCCGTCAACAAACTTGGTGCTGGTGAACCTGCTACTTTCGGTAAAAATGTTCTGGCTAAAGATCCTTGGGATGAACCCAGCAAGCCAAAGAACGTTGATCTTACTGATTGGGACAAGGACCATGCGGATCTTAAATGGGACAAACCAGATAGCGATGGTGGTGCTCCAATTACATCTTACATCATTGAATTTAAAGAGAAGTTTGGGCAGGAATGGAGTAAGGGTATTGAAGTACCTGGAGACCAGTTCACTGGTACCGTTCCTGGTTTGAAGGAAGGGCAACAATATGAATTCCGTGTTCGTGCTGTTAACAAAGCAGGTCCTGGTGAACCCAGTGATGCTACCAAACCCATCATTGCTAAGAGTCGTTTTGTTAAACCTTATATTATTGGTGATGACCTCAAACCCATCATTGTTAAGAAAGGTCAAGTTATAAAATACGATATTAAGTTTGGTGGTGAACCTGAACCTGAAGTCACATGGTTGTTGGAGAAGAAAGAAATCAAACAAGATGCTGAAGAAAGGATTACCATCGATAAATACGAACGTAATACTGTCATTACTGTTAGGAGGGTCACACGTGCGGATAGTGGCAAATATATCTTGAGATTACACAACAGTTCTGGTACTGTTGAAGGTACTGCAGATGTTATTGTTTTGGACAGACCATCACCACCTAAAGGTCCACTTAAAATCGAAGAGGTCCGTTCAGACCATGTTACTGTTAAATGGCAACGTCCAGATGACAGTGGTGGTACTGATCTTACTGGCTATGTCCTGGAGAGATTAGATATGGATACCGGGCGTTGGATTCCTGCTGGTGAGGTTGGACCCAATGAAGATAAATTTACTTTCAAGGGTCTTACACCTAAAAAGAAGTACAAGTTCCGTGTCAGGGCTAAGAACAAGGAGGGCGAGTCTGATCCACTTGAAACTGATGAAGCTGTCACTGCTAAGAACCCCTACGATGAACCTGGAATGCCTGGCAAACCAGATATCATTGATTACGACAACAAAAGCGTTACTCTCAAGTGGGCCAAACCTGAAGCTGATGGTGGTCGTCCTATTACTCATTACACCATTGAGATGAAGGACAAATTCAGTCCTGATTGGGTTGAGGTAGCTAGGAGTGAAGGACCTGAACCGGAAGGCAAAGTTGAAGAACTTAAGGAGAAGATGGTTTATCAATTCAGGGTGCGTGCACATAACAAAGCTGGACCTGGTCAACCTTCTGAACCTACTGATAATCATATCTGCAAACATAAGAACCGTATGTTGTCCTGTTTATTGTTGTGTTTTGTTTTAATAAATGTTTGTGTTTTTTGTGTTGTACAGTCAAACCTCGTATCGATCGTGAAATGTTCAAAGCTGTTATTATCAAAGCCGGTCGCACGCATAAGTGGGCCGTGGATATTTCTGGTGAACCACCACCAACTGTTAGGTGGGTGTGGCGCGATGACATTCCGTTGAGTAACAGTGATCGCATCAAAATTGAAAATGTCGATTACCATACCGACTTTATTTTGACCAATGCCTTGAGGAAGGATACTGGTAAATATACCTTGATTGCTGAGAATAAGAACGGTAAGGATGAGTGCACTGTGGAGTTGACTGTCCTGGGCAAACCTGGTAAACCAAAGGGCCCGTTGGAAGTTACCGATGTTACTGCCAGTAAATGCAAGGTTGGATGGAAGAAACCAGACGACGATGGTGGTGTACCTATTAAGGAATACGAAATTGAGAAGATGGATTTGGCTACTGGAAAATGGGTCCGTTGTGGTCGTATCCCCGTTGACAAAACTGGGGTTTCTCCTGAGAAGTTAGAGTTTGAAGTAACTGGTCTCAATGAAGGTTCCGAATACAAGTTCAGAGTTACTGCCGTTAACGACGAGGGTGATTCTGAACCATTGGTTACTGATTTGAGTACGGTTGCTAAGAATCCATTCGAAACTGCTGGTAAACCTGGCACACCAGAAATTGTTGATTACGACAACAAAGGAGTTAATCTTAAGTGGACTAAACCTAAGAGCGATGGTGGTGCACCAATTGAAAAGTACGTCATTGAAAAGAAAGACAAGTACAAGCCAGATTGGGAGAAGGCTGGTGAAGTATCAGGTGACCAATTGGAAGCTCGTATTGAAGACCTGAAAGAAAGGGGTGAATATCAATTTAGGGTTATTCCTGTCAACAAAGCAGGCGCTGGCACACCTTCTGATGCTTCCCAAATGCAGATCATCAAACACAGAGCTCGTAAGTTTGGTTAGGTTTGTTTGTTGAAATTGGTACTTATTGATATTGTTTTACAGTTAAACCCAGAATTGACAGAACTAATCTTAAACCAATCATTGTTCGTGCTGGCAAAGTTGTCAAGTACGATGTTGATGTCCGTGGTGAACCTCCACCAACCATCACTTGGTTCCAGAATGACAAAGAAGTTCTTTCTGAAGGAAATGTTGAGATTGTTAATGTTGATTACAACACTAAGATCACTATTACCAATTCCATCAGAAAGAATACTGGAACTTATAAGATCAAAGCTGTTAATGAACATGGTTCCGATGAGGCTGAGGTGGAGGTCAATATTCTTTGTAAGTTACTTTTGCTAGTTTGGTGTTTAAATTAAATGTTAATTAATAATTGTTCATTGTGTAGCTGCACCTGGCAAACCTAAGGGTCCTCTTAAAGTTGCTGATGTTACCAAGCAAGGCTGCAAACTCAAGTGGGAGAAACCAGAAGACGATGGCGGTAAACCAGTCACTGGTTACATTGTTGAAAAACTGGATAAGTCTACCAACCGCTGGGTACCAGTTGGACGTACCAATGATACCGAAATGGACGTCAAAGGTTTGTCAGAAGGTCACGAGTACGAATTCCGTGTTAAGGCTGTAAACGATGAAGGAGAGTCTGAACCTTTGGTTACTGACAAACCTATCATTGCTAAGAATCCCTTCGATGTTCCTGGCAAACCTGGTACACCAGAAATTGTTGACTGGGATGCTGACCGAGTGGATCTTAAATGGACTGCACCCAAACACAATGGTGGTGCTCCAATCACTGGTTATGTTATTGAAAAGAAAGAAAAGTTCTCTTCATCCTGGGATGAAATTCACACCAGTTTTAGTGCTGATTGTGATTGTACTGTGCCTGGATTAAAGGAAGGAAACACCTATCAATTCCGTGTTCGTGCTATGAACAAAGCAGGTAACGGGGAACCATCTGAGCCTACCAAGTCACATGTTGCCAAGGCGCGTCATTTGAGACCATTGATCAACCGCGAAAAACTGCACACCATCAAAGTACGCGCTGGTCAACTGGTGAAGTTTGATGTTGATGTAAAGGGTGAACCACCACCAACTATAACCTGGAGCTTTGCTAACAAGGTCTTGGAGAATACACCACACACCAAGATCGAAAACGAAGATTACAACACTAAATTTACCATTTCTGATACTTCCCGTAAAGATACTGGTACTTACACTATCAAAGCTGAGAATGATTCTGGTTTTGATGAAGCACCTGTGGAGGTTGTAATTCTTGATAAACCTGGTAAACCGGAAGGTCCTTTGGAAGTGTATGATGTGCACAAGGAAGGTTGTCGTGTGAAGTGGAACAAACCCAAGGACGACGGTGGATTGCCTATTACTGGTTATACCATTGAAAAACAGGAAGCTGGAAGTGGTCGCTGGATCCCGGCTGGATTTGTGGATGCGGATAAACTGGACCAAGAAATTACTGGTTTGGAACCAAACAAAAAATACCATTTCAGAGTCAAGGCTGTTAATGAAGAAGGTGAATCTGAACCTCTTGAGACTGATAATGCTATCACTGCCAAAAACCCCTTCGATATTCCTGCACCACCTGGTTTGCCAGAGATTATCGACTGGGATGAGCATTCCGTCAAGCTTAAGTGGGAGAAACCAGTGCGCGATGGAGGCGCACCAATTACAGGCTATATCATCGAGGCCATGGATAAATTTGTAGGACAATTTGTTAAAGTAGCTGAAGTTGGACCTACTTGTACCGGAAGTGTGCCACGTCTGGAAGAAGGAAACCAATATAAGTTCCGTGTTAGGGCTGTTAACAAAGCTGGTCCTTCTGAACCATCTGAACAGACCAACTGGCATACTGCCAAGGCCAGATATTGTAAGTTTATATTATTTGTTGTGTAAGGCTATAAATTAATTTGGGGTTATTTCAGTGAAACCATTGATTGATCGCACCAACCTCAACCCATTGTCTATCAAGAGTGGATTGTCTATTCACTTGGATGTGAATATTGCTGGTGAACCTCCACCAAAGGTCACCTGGTTCAAAGATGGCAAAGAATTGGTCAGCGATGAAATCATTCGCATTGATAACGTTGATTACAACACCAAATTCTTTGTCATGAAGGCCAAACGTGCCCAAAGCGGCAAATACACCATTGTGGCCAAGAACGAAGTCGGTGAAGACACAGCAGAGATTGAGATTTCTGTCCTTGGTAAGCCTGGTAAACCAAAGGGTCCATTAGACGTGTCTGATGTCACCAAACACGGCTGCAAGCTGAAGTGGAAGAAACCAGAAGATGATGGTGGTACTCCAATTGATCATTACGAAATCGAAAAGTTGGACCCCAATACCGGTGCTTGGATTCCTTGTGGTAAGAGCACGGAACCTGAAGCTAACATCACTGGTCTTCAGGAAGGTAAACCCTACAAGTTCCGCGTGAAGGCCGTCAACAAAGAAGGAGAATCTGAACCATTGGAGACTGAGAAGTCTATCATTGCTAAGAATCCCTTCGATGAACCTGGTAAACCAGGCAGGCCTGATCTTAAGGATTGGGATAAGGACTTTGTTGAATTGGCCTGGAAACCACCAGCGAGCGATGGCGGTGCTCCAATTGAAAAATACATCATTCAAATGCACGACAAAGCTGCTCGCGGTTGGGTTGATGCCGCGGTTGTTTCCGGTGACAGGACCAATGGTCGCGTTGAAACTGTAGAAGAAGGACACGAGTATGAGTTCCGTATTGTTGCTGTCAATAAAGCAGGCCCTAGTGAACCTAGTGATCCATCCAAACCTGTTGTTGCTAAACCCAGACATCGTAAGTGTTGTCTTTTTATGTTTTATGTTAAATGTTTTAAGGGCATCTTTATTATTTCATTGGTATGCTAAATAATTTTTGTTTGTTTAGTTGCTCCAAGAATTGATCGTAAGAATCTCCAAAAGAAGGTCGTCCGTGTTGGCCAAATGCTCCGCGTTGAGGCTGACGTTACAGGCGAACCTGCTCCAGTTGTTACCTGGACTTTGAAAGAACAAGTCCTTAAGAGTAATGATCGTCTTAAGATCGAAAGCGAGGATTATCATACTTGTTTCATTATGCAGAAATGCAAACGTGCAGATACTGGCATGTATATTATCACAGCTAAGAACGACAGTGGTGTAGATACTGTAGAACTTGAGATACAGGTGTTGAGCAAACCATCTAAGCCTAAAGGCCCGCTTAAAGTATCTGATGTTACTGCTGAAGGTTGTAAACTTAAGTGGGAACCACCAGAGGATGATGGCGGCGAACCAATTCAAGGTTACGTTGTTGAACGTCAAGATGTCGAAACTGGTCGCTGGGTACCTGTAACCACCACCAAAACCCCAGAAGCTGATGTTTCTGGATTGACTGAAGGAAAAGATTATCAATTCCGTGTCAAAGCCATTAACTCCGAAGGTGAATCTGAACCACTTGTTACTGAAGTACCCACCACTGCTAAGAATCCATTCAATGCTCCTGAAGCACCTGGTAAACCAGATGTTAAGGACTGGAGCAGGAACCACGCCGATCTTAAATGGGCTCCTCCCAAGGAAGATGGTGGTGCACCAATTACTGGATACATTGTTGAGAAGAAGGATCCAGCTGGTACTAAATGGATCAAGGTTCTGGAAGTCCCTGGAAATAAAACCGAAGCTAAAGTACCTGATCTTATTGAAGGTCAGAAGTATCAATTCCGTGTGAAAGCTGTTAACAAAGGAGGTGAATCTAAACCATCAGCTGCTTCTGATACTATCACAGCTAAGGACAGATATGTTGCGCCTAAGATTGACCGCAGCACCATGCGCGATCTTACTGTTAAAGCTGGCCAACAAGTCCGTCTGGATGTTAAGGTTTCTGGTGAACCAGTTCCCTCCAAGACTTGGTTCATTAACAAAGCCCGCATTGAAAAGCGTGACGATATCACTATTGATATTGAAGACTACAAGACCAAGTTTGTCATCGCGTCCGCTACTCGTGCTCACAGTGGTACATTGATGCTTAAGGCTGAAAACCAGTGTGGTAAAGATGAAGCTACTATTGAATTGAAGGTTCTGGACAAACCAAGCAAACCAGAAGGACCATTGAAGATCAGTGATGTCCACAAGGAAGGATGCACACTCAAATGGAATCCACCACTAGACGATGGTGGTGTTCCAATTGAATATTACCAAGTTGAAAAGTTGGACCCCGAAACAGGACGTTGGGTTTCAGCTGGCAGGGCTAAGGAACCTAAGTTGGAGTTGAATAATCTTGAACCTGGTAAGGAGTATAAATTCAGAGTTGCTGCTGTGAACTCTGAGGGCGAGTCAGAACCACTTGTTGCTGACAAGAGTATCATCGCTAAGAATCCGTTCGGTGAGTTGTCATTTTATGATTTAAGTTTAAAGGTTTAGGAAGAAACTAATTGATTTTTGTAAACTTAGATGAACCTGGTGCTCCTGGCGTACCTGAAGTTACCGACTGGGATAAGGACCACGTTGACCTTAGATGGACCCCACCAGCAAACGATGGTGGGTCTCCACTCACTGGTTACATCATCGAGAAACGCGAAAAAGGCTCGACCAAGTGGCAGAAGGCGGGTGAAGTCGGCCCTAATGACACCAAGGGTACCGCTGATAATCTTGACGAAGGTGTTGAATACGAGTTCCGGGTTAAAGCTGTCAATGCTGCCGGACCGGGTGAACCAAGTGGCGCATCTAAATCCGTTATTACGAAGCCAAGAAGACGTGAGTTTCACTCAAAATGTGTTTGGTTTCATATTTTTTTAATTCCTTTTATGTTTTGTTTTATATAGTGGCTCCTAAGATTGATAGAAAGAACTTGCGCACTATTCAAGTTAAAGAAGGCGAACCCATTTACATCGACGTCAAGATCAGTGGCGAGCCTGCACCGATGGTGACGTGGACCTTGGATGGTAAATCCATTGCCTCCCCACGTGTACGCATCGAAGATAAAGCTTATAACTCCAAATTCTTCAACGACACACCCGAACGGAAAGATACTGGAGTTTATAAGATTCAAGCCACCAACAAGTACGGCCAGGACACTGCCGAAGTGGAAATTAATATTATCTCTAAACCAGGTAAACCAGAAGGTCCCTTGGAAGTGTTGGATATTCATAAAGATGGATGCACACTCAAGTGGAAGAAGCCCAAGGACGATGGTGGTGAACCTATTGAAGGTTACATTGTAGAGAAATTCGATCCTGAGTCTGGAATGTGGTTACCAGCTGGTAAGACTTTGGGTAACAACCCTGAGTTACAGGTTGATGGTTTGATCCCTGGTCATGAATACAAATTCAGAGTGAAAGCTGTTAACAAAGAAGGAGAATCTGAACCCCTTGAAACATTGGGTAGTATCATTGCCAGAGATCCATTCTCTACACCAAGCAAGCCAGGTGCGCCTGAGCCTGTTGATTGGTCTGCACAACATTGTGAACTTAAGTGGACCGAACCTCCATCTGATGGTGGATCACCTATTACTGGTTATATCATTGAAAAGAAAGATAAATACAGTCCAATGTGGGAGAAGGCTGTGGAAACGACTAGCCCTAACCCAACTGGTATTGTGAACGGTCTTATTGAAGGTAATGAATATCAATTCAGGGTGATTGCTTTGAACAAAGCAGGACAAAGTGAACCATCTGAGCCTAGCAAGACCTTCATTGCTAAACCAAGATTTTTGGCTCCACGTATTGACAGGCGTTATCTCCACGATATTACTATCTCTGCTGGTTCTGCTATTAAATACGATGCCAACATTATTGGCGAACCTGCACCTACTGTAGAATGGCGTTTCCAAGGCTCTAAGATTAGCAACGATAAACGTATTGACATCACAAACGTTGACTACAGCACCAAGTTGGTTATTCGCCCAGCTAGACGTGAAGATTCTGGGGAATACAACGTCACTGCTTCGAATACATCTGGTAAAGACACTCATACCGTCACTGTCACTGTTACCGACAAACCTACACCACCAGAAGGCCCACTTGCTATTTCTGACGTTAACAAGAATGGCTGCAAGTTGAAGTGGAAGCGTCCAAAGGACGATGGTGGTACCCCTATCGAATATTACCAAGTCGAGAAAATGGATCCAGAAACTGGCACTTGGGTACCTGCTGGTAGGGCCACCGAACCTTGTATGGATGTAACTGGACTTACTCCAGGTCACGAGTACAAATTCAGAGTAGCTGCTGTCAACGCCGAAGGTGAATCTAAACCTTTAGAAGCAGCTGAATCTATCATCGCTAAGAATCCATTTGATGAACCTGGTGCGCCTGGAAACCTTAAAGCCACCGATTGGGACAAAGATCACGTTGATTTGGCCTGGACTCCACCCAAGGAAGATGGCGGTTCTCCAGTTACAGCATACGTTGTGGAAGTTAAAGACAAGTTTGGTGAATGGACCAAGGCCCTGGAGGTTCCTGGAGATCAATGTAAAGCAACTGTTCCTGACTTAATTGAAGGTCAAGGATATCAATTCCGAGTACGTGCGGTTAATGCCGCTGGACCTGGTGATGCCAGTAATGAAACTCCTACTATTATTGCCAAGCCACGTAATCTGGCGCCTAAGATCGACAGGACTAATTTGATTGAAGTCCGTATCAAGGCTGGCATGAACTTTAACTTTGATGTTAAAGTATCTGGTGAACCTATGCCTACCACTAAATGGATTTTGAGTGGCAGGGAGGTTAAGAACGACAGCCGTACTAAAGTACAACACGGTGAATATATTACTAAGTTGAAGGTTTCTAACGCTAGAAGGTCAGAATCTGGAATGTACACTATCACAGCTGAGAATGTTAATGGTAAGGATATTGCTGAAGTTATGGTCACCGTTTTGGATAAACCCAGTCCACCAAATGGTCCCCTACAAGTATCTGATGTTCATGCCAAGGGTTGCAAACTCGCTTGGCGTCCACCTTCTGATGATGGTGGTCAACCCGTTGAAAAATACGTGGTTGAAAAGATGGACGAAGCTACTGGAAGATGGGTACCTGCTGGTGAGACTGATGGACCAGTTACCAACTTGGAAGTTGATGGTTTACAACCCGGCAAGAAATACAAATTCAGGGTCTGTGCTGTTAACAGACAAGGAAAATCTGAACCATTAACTACTGCACAAGCTATCGTCGCTAAGAATCCTTACGACGAACCTAGCAAACCAGGCACTCCTGATATCATCGATTACGATAGAGATTTCGTTGAACTTAAATGGGACAGACCAGAATCAGATGGTGGTTCTCCCATCACTGGATACATTATTGAAAAGCGTGATAAATTCAACCCCAACTGGGAGAAATGCGCAGATGTTGAAGGTGATGTTACCACTGGAAAAGTTAACGATCTGATTGAAGGTACTCCATACGAATTCCGCATTCGTGCTGTTAACAAAGGAGGACCAAGTGAACCTAGTGACGCTTCTAAGATCCATGTCGCTCGTCCTAAGAACCTTGCACCCAAGATTGACAGAAACGTGTTTGTTGATATCAAAATCCGTGCTGGACAATCATTCGAATTCAATGTACCTGTTATCGGTGAACCTCCACCAACCAAGGAATGGGAGGTTAAGGGCACTGTCCTGGTCCCATCTGATCGTATAAAGGTTACAAATGAAGATTACATGGCTCATTTGCGTATCACAGACGCCAAACGTGCTGACAGTGGACCATACCAACTTACCGCTAGGAACATCAACGGTAAAGATACTCACACTGTCAAGGTGACTGTTCTAGACATTCCTTCACCACCAGAAGGTCCATTGAGAGGTGACGAAGTCACTAAGTCTTCTGTAACACTCAAGTGGCGTCCACCAAAGGACGATGGTGGTTCAGAAATCACCCACTACGCTGTGGAGAAACAAGATCTGGAGACAGGTCGTTGGTTACCAGCTGGCCAATCTGTCAGTCCTTACATGCGTGTTGATAATTTGTCTGAAGGTCACGATTATAAATTCCGTGTTGTTGCCGTTAACAAACAAGGCGAATCATTGCCATTGACAACAAGTGAAGCTATCACCGTTAAAGATCCTTACACCAAACCAGACAAACCAGGCACTCCTGTTGCTACTGATTGGGACAGAGATCATGTTGATCTTGAATGGACCGCACCTAAGAGGGACGGCGGGGCTCCAATTGAAAAATACATCATTGAAAAGCGTCCCAAGCATGGAACCTGGGAGAAGGCTGCCGAAGTACCTGGAAACCAAACTAAGGGTACAGCTCCTGACTTAACTGAAGGTGAAGAGTATGAATTCAGGATTATTGCTGTTAACAAAGGTGGTCATAGTGAACCCAGCGATTGCTCAATGCCGGTTATTGCTAAACCACGATTCCAAGCTCCTACTTTCAATAAGTCTTTGTTGGAAGATCTTGTTGTCAAGGCTGGCAACCGTATTGCATGGGACTTGCCTATTGAAGCATCCCCGAAACCGAAAGCTACCTGGACTGTCAATGGCAAAGAAATCCAAGCCAGCGAGCGTGTGGATATGTATGTGTCGACATCTAAATGTACATTTGAGATTCCATTCTCTGCCAGGACTGACACTGGTACCTACACTTTGACTTTAACTAACAATCTTGGATCAATCACCGCTTCTGCTCAAGTCCTGGTTATTGACAAACCAAGTCCACCACAAGCACCTTTGGAGATTAGTAGAATTACAAAGGAAGGATGCAGAGCTAGTTGGAAAGTACCATTGGATGATGGTGGATCTCCAATTTTGCACTACGTTGTAGAAAAAATGGATGTATCCCGTGGTATTTGGTCAGACGCTGGTATGTCTACTTTGACTCATCATGACATTACTAGATTAGTACACCGCAAAGAATATTATGTCCGCGTCAAGGCTGTTAATGCCGTTGGTGAATCTGCACCACTTGAATTACCAAGATCATTTATTGCTAAGAATGAAAGCGATGAACCAGACGCGCCTGGTAAACCTAATGTTGTTGATTGGGATAAGAACCATGTTGATCTGGAATGGGCCGCGCCTAAGAACGATGGCGGTTCTCCAATTACTGGTTACATTATCCAGAAGAAGGAAAAGGGCAGTCCGTACTGGAATCAAGCTGCTACTGTTCCTGCTGGTAAAACTAGCGCCAGAGTACCTGATCTTATCGAAGGACAAGAATATGAATTCAGGATTATTGCTACCAACAATGCTGGAAACAGTGAACCATCTGAACCTAGCGATATGGTTCTTTGCAAAGCTAGATATTGTGAGTTATTTTATTGTGAATCATCATGTTTTTGGAAAGTTTTAATTATTGTGTTTGTTTATAGTGGCTCCTAAAATTAAGACACCTCTTAATGATATCCGTATCAAGGCTGGTCTTATTTTGCACATTGACATTGATTTCATTGGTGAACCCACACCTGAAGTTACATGGACTTCTAATCATAAACCATTGATGGCTGATGAACGTACTACGATCACAGCCATTGGTCATCATACTGTCATTCATGCTGTCAACGCTAAGCGTTCTGACAGTGGAGAATATCATTTACTTCTGAAGAACTCTTCAGGAACTGACGAAGGATCCTTCCAAGTTATCGTATTAGGTAAATTTAAAAAAATACTAAAAGTGTTTTAGAGTTTTTTTTTAACTGGTTCGCTTAAATGGTTTATAGATCGCCCTGCGCCTCCCGAAGGACCATTGGAATACGAAGAAATTACAGCACAAAGTGTCACCCTGTCGTGGAAACCACCCAAGGATAATGGTGGCAGTGAAATTACGTATGTTCTAACTAAAAACTTAAAATTATCAATTTCTGATTAATTTTTTAATTACAGTGGATATGTTATTGAAAAGCGTGATTTGACTCATGGTGGCGGTTGGGTCCCAGCTGTCAACTATGTCAACCCTAAGAATACACATGCCGTAGTACCACGTTTGTTAGAAGGCACCAAATACGAATTCCGTGTGCTTGCTGAAAATTTGCAAGGTCGTTCAGATCCTCTGCAAACTGACAAACCAGTTGTTGCTAAGAACCAATATGACGTTCCTGGTAAACCAGGTAAACCTGAATTGGTTGATAGTGATAAGGACCACATTAAGATTAAGTGGTCGGCTCCAATTAGCAATGGTGGATCTCCAATCATTGGTTACGATATTGAAAGACGTGATCGTGCTACTGGTCGCTGGGTAAAGTTGAACAAGGATCCTAGCCGTCACCAGGAATACTATGACGATAGGGTGCAAGAAGGACACGAATACGAATACAGAGTAACTGCAGTTAATGCTGCAGGCCCTGGCAAACCAAGCGACACATCGAATGCATTCATTGCTAAACCAATGAAAGAAAAGCCCAAGCTTTGGTTGGATGGTATCGTCGGTCGCAAGATCAAGGTCCGCGCCGGTGAACCCATCCGCGTCGACATTCCGCTTTCAGGTGCACCAATCCCGAAGGTTGAATGGAAGAAGAACAATATTGTTATTCCTGAATCTAACAGAGTTTCTGTATGTTTATTTGTGGTTTAAAAATTTAGGGTTCAATTAATTTTTTTGTGTTTTTGTATCTTTTAGACTCAAACCAACAGCGAGCATACCTTGTTGCGTGTTGAATCATCCAACAGGGACGATTCTGGCAAATACACCGTTACTGCAAGCAACGAATACGGAAAGGATTCTGCTGATATTGAAGTTATTGTTGTGGATAAACCTGGCATGCCAAAGGGTCCATTGCAATACACTGAAACCACTCAGGAGACCGTGTCCCTATCGTGGAATCCACCAGAAGATGATGGCGGTGGTGAAATCACCAACTACATCATTGAAGTCAGCGAATTCGGCGCTGATTGCTGGCGTCCATGCCCTGGCTTCTGCCCCAGGACTAATTTCACAGTCCGCGGTCTCACCGAGGGCAAGAAATACGTCATCCGCGTGCGCGCAGAAAACATCTACGGCGTTTCGGAACCACTCGAAGGTAAACCAGTCGTTGCTAAGAGTCCGTTTGATCCACCAGGTCCACCAAGTCAGCCACAAATTGCCGGCTACACTCCATCAAGCTGTTCACTCAAGTGGAACCCACCAACTTCCACTGGAGGCAAACCAATCTCTGGCTACTACGTCGAGAAGCGCGAACGTGGAGGTGAATGGGTCAAGGTTAATCACTACCCAACTCCAAACACTGCCTACACCGTGCAGGACTTGCGTGAAGGTAACAAATACGAATTTAGGGTGGTTGCAGTCAACGAGGCTGGTCCAGGTGAACCAAGCAGACCAACCGAACCTATTGTTGCTGGTCACCAAAGATGTAAGTACTATTTTAGTTTGATGTACTGGCATGTATTAACCTTTTTTGTGCAGTCGCGCCCGAGGCTCCAGAACCACCTAAACCAGATCGTACAACTAAAGACAGCGTCACTCTCTCATGGCGTCCACCACGTAACGATGGCGGTTCCAAGATCAAGGGATACATCCTACAACAACGCAAGAAGGATGCTGATGACTGGTCTGATGTCAATTCTGTACCTATTAAGGAAACTGTGTACACTGTGCCTAAACTCAAAGAAGGTGATGAATATCAATTCCGTGTTATTGCTGTCAACGACGTAGGACCATCTGAGCCAAGCAAACCAAGCCAAATGATTGTTATTGAAGAACAAGCCAACAAACCATGCATTGATCTTAGTGGTATTAAGGATATCACAGTTAGGGCTGGTGAAGATTTCAACATCCATGTTCCATACGTTGGTTTCCCCAAACCAGTAGCAT
Source organism: Atheta pasadenae (assembly GCA_030264155.1). Lineage (NCBI taxonomy): Eukaryota > Metazoa > Arthropoda > Insecta > Coleoptera > Staphylinidae > Atheta > Atheta pasadenae. The sequence continues at coordinate 2,739,319 of JARJDS010033091.1, read as the reverse complement.
CTTGGTTTGCTAACGATAAGATTCTGGACGAATCTGACACACGTGTTCATCCTACACTTACAGATGACTATGCTAGCATTATTGTCAAGAACGCTAATAGGAATGATGCTGGTCAATACAGGTTGCAGCTTAAGAACCCATCAGGTTTTGATACCGCTACCTTGAACGTCAGGGTCTTGGACCGACCTGGTAAACCAGAAAACCTGCGCGCTGATGAATTTGCTGGTGATCAATTGACATTGTACTGGCAACCACCTAAGGACAATGGTGGGTCACCAGTTACCAACTACATTGTTGAAAGGAAAGAAGCCAGATCTCCAACCTGGACTAAGATCAGCAGTTATGTTACTGTACCTTTCATTCGTGTAAAGAATTTGACAATTGGAAAAGACTACGAATTCCGTGTAATTGCTGAGAATAAGTATGGACAATCCGACGCGGCTGTTACTGATCAACCTATCAAGGCCAGACATCCATTTGATGTTCCCGGAGCTCCAGGTTCACCACGTGGTGTTGAAACTACTGAAGATTCTATTACTATCACCTGGAATAAGCCACGCCATGATGGCGGATCACCAATTATTGGTTATGTTATTGAAAAGAGGTTGACAACTGAAGATAAATGGACTAAGGCTTCTCACGCTTTGGTACCTGACACTACCCACAAGATTATTAACTTGATTGAAAATCACGAATATGAATTCCGTGTTGCTGCTATTAACGCCGCTGGTCAAGGTCCTTGGAGTCCAGCTTCAGACATTATTGTCTGCAGAGCTCCCCCATCTGCTCCCAAAATCACTTCTGATCTCAGTATCAGAGATATGGTTGTCATTGCTGGTGAAGAATTTAAAATCACTGTTCCATTCACTGCTTCTCCCAGACCTAGAGAAAACTGGACCATCAATGGCGATGAAGTCATTTCAGACCATCGCATCAAGTTCGAAACTAATGACATCCAATCTGTGTACATTAACACCAAAGCCAAGCGTTCTGACAGTGGAAGTTATACCATCAAGCTTACTAACAGTGTTGGATACGATTCTGGATCTTGCAGAGTTTTGGTTGTTGATAAACCTGGTAAACCACAAGGTCCATTGGATGTGTCTGACATTACTCCTGACAACTGTTCACTTGCCTGGCGGGCACCATTGGATGATGGTGGTTCACCAATTACTAACTACATTGTTGAAAAATACGAACCTTCAGGAATATGGGTTAAAGCTAGTAGCTTTGTGCGTAATACCCATTATGATGTAATGGGCTTAGAACCTAACAAACGTTACAGTTTCCGTATACGCGCTGAGAACCAATACGGAATCAGTGAGCCACTTGAACTTGATGAACCCATTACTGCCAAATATCCATTCACAGTACCTGACGCACCTGGTGCACCTCGTGTTACTGATTGGGACTCCAGCACTATTCATTTACAATGGGAACGTCCTGGTAATGATGGAGGTTCTCGCATCCAAGGTTACCGTCTTGAATACCGTGATGTTTCTGAAAGCAACTGGACCCCAGCTGCTGATTACCTCATTCCTCAGACTCATTTTGCTCTGTATAACATGATGACTGGTCACGAATACGAATTCCGTGTTAAGGCCAAGAACGCTGCTGGTTTCAGCAAACCATCTTCATCATCCAGCCGCTTCAAGTTGAAGGGTAAATTTAACGTTCCATCTCCACCAGGAGCACCTAAAGTGGTTAAAGTTGGCAAGAGCTACGTCGATCTTACTTGGGAAATCCCTGCTAATGATGGCGGATCTAGGATTACTGGATACATTATCGAAAAGAGGGAAATTGGTAGCCCTATTTGGAATAAATGCAATGAATACAATGTCACTGATACTACTTACACTGCGATGAATCTTATCGAACGTAATGATTACGAATTCCGTATCTTTGCTGTCAACGCAGCTGGCAGGAGTGAACCTAGTGCTTGTTCTACTCCAGTGAAGGTATGCGAGGTACTTGGTGGTGAGAAACCAGAATGGGTACGATCATTGACCAATACTGTCGTACCATTGGGCAGGACGGTCATTTTGGAATGTGAAGCAAGTGGTAAACCACCAGCGACTTACAGATGGTTGCGTAATGGACGTGAACTGACCATGTCAGGAAGATACAGATACGAAACTAAGGGTTCTGTTGCCATGTTGCACATTATCGATGCTTTGGCTTTGGATGAAGGTGATTACACTTGTGAAGCTAGCAACCTCATGGGATCTGTGACTACCACAGCTCGTGTCAAGATTGGATCACCACCAGTCATCAACCGTATCCCATCTGAATTGTACTTGCCAGAGAACGACAACACCAAGATTAAGATTTACTATTCTGGTGACCAACCTATTGAGTTCACTCTTACCAAGGGAGGTAAGAAGATTGACGAATCTGAACACATCAAATTCACCATCTTTGATGAGTACATTATTGTTTACATTCGTGGTATTCGTAAAGACGACGCTGGTAACTACACTGCTACCATTAAGAACGACAGTGGTTCCGTGTCTGGTAACTTCACAGTATACATTACCGGTCTTCCCGGACCACCAACAAATCTGGAACCTGCTAATATCACTAAACACACTTGCACTCTTACCTGGAAACCACCAACTTACGACGGTGGTCTTCGTATCACTCACTACGTTGTTGAACGTAAGGATGTATCTTTAACTCACTGGATTACAATCTCGTCCTCTTGCAAGGACACTAGTTTCATGGTGCAAGGTTTGACAGAAGGTCAAGAATATCTCTTCCGTGTTATGGCTGTTAATGATAATGGTATGGGACCAGCTTGTGAAGGCACCAACCCGATCAAGGCAAAGGCACCATTTGATCCACCATCTATCCCTGGTATTCCTAACGTTACCCAGATTGGTGGTGACTTTGTTAACTTGGAATGGACTCGTCCAGAATCTGACGGTGGTGCTCGCATCCAAGGTTACTGGATCGACAAACGTGAAGTTGGAAGTAATACCTGGCAACGCGTCAACGTTGCTATCTGCTTGCCAACCATGCTCAATATTTCTAACCTCATCGAAGGCCGTCAATACGAATTCCGTGTGTTTGCCCAAAACATTGCTGGACTTTCCGAAGCATCATCCAACTCGTTGTCTGTAAAGATCGTTGACCCACAAGGTGCTACCCCACCAGAAATCGTTAAACCTTTGAAGAACGCCCATTGCATTCAAAACCACAATGCTAAGTTTGAATGTACCATCACTGGTAGCCCGAAACCGGCCATTACATGGTACAAGGGTGCTAGGGAGATTACCAGCGGTTCTAGATACACTATCTACGCCGAGGGAGATAATTATTACCTTACCATCAATGATGTCTTTGGTGAAGATGCTGATGAATATGTCTGCAGAGCTATCAACAAGGGTGGTGTGAAATCTACCCGAGCTGAATTGATTATCATGACTCCACCTAAGATCAATGTACCACCAAGATTCCGTGACACTGCTTACTTTGACAAAGGTGAAAATATTGTTATCAAGATTCCATTCACCGGACATCCAAAACCACGCATCAGCTGGATCCGTGAGGGTGAAACTATTGAATCTGGTGGTCACTACCACGTGGAAGTCAAAGATCGTCATGCTATTCTCACAATTAGAGATGGCAACAAACTTGACAGTGGTCCATACAGAATCACAGCTGAAAATGACATGGGTCAAGACTCCGCGATCATTAAGATCCAGATCAGTGACAGGCCAGACCCACCAAGGTTCCCAACTTGTGACAACATCGGTTTTGATTCCTTGGCCCTCAACTGGAAACCACCAGTATGGGATGGCGGTAGCAACATTACTAATTACTTAGTTGAGAAGCGCGAACACAAACTTCAAACTTGGTTAAGAGTGGGTAACACTCGCATTAATACCATGGCCATTAGTGGATTATCTCCTGGTCATCAATATGAATTCCGAGTGTACGCCGAGAACATCTACGGTCGTTCAGATCCATCTGATATCAGTACCATGGTTACCATGAAAGATTCCGGTAAGAAGAAGGTTGAAAGGAAGAAGGTTGAAGTTGATGCCAATGGTAAGAAGATCCGCGAATCTCACAAGGAACCTGTCAAGGATTACGACCAATATGTCTTTGATATCTATTCCAAATATGTTCCTCAACCTGTTGATATTAAGAGCAGGAGTGTTTATGAAGATTATGATATCTTGGAAGAAATCGGAACCGGTGCCTTTGGAGTTGTACACAGATGTAGAGAACGCAAAACTGGTAACATCTTTGCTGCCAAATTCATTCCTGTATCTCACGCGATGGAGAAGGAATTGATCCGTAAAGAAATTGATATCATGAACCAACTCCACCATAACAAGCTGATCAATCTTCATGATGCATTTGAAGACGATGATGAAATGGTATTGATCTATGAATTCCTTAGCGGTGGCGAATTATTCGAACGCATTACTGCTGATGGTTACCAAATGTCAGAGGCTGAAGTCATTAACTACATGCGTCAAATCTGTGAATCTATTAAACATATGCACGAGAAGAACATTATCCATTTGGATATCAAACCAGAAAATATTATGTGCCAGACTCGCAAGGGAACTAACATCAAGGTTATTGACTTTGGTCTTGCTACCAAACTAGACCCCAACGAAGTTGTTAAGATCTCAACTGGCACAGCTGAGTTTGCTGCTCCTGAAATCGTTGAGCGCGAACCAGTTGGTTTCTTCACAGACATGTGGGCTGTCGGTGTACTTGCGTACGTCCTTCTGAGCGGTTTATCACCATTTGCCGGAGAGAACGATATTGAGACCCTCAAGAACGTTAAGGCTTGTGATTGGGACTTTGATGAAGAGTCTTTCATGAATGTCTCCGAGGAAGGTAGAGATTTCATCCGTAAACTTCTGATTAAGAGCAAGGAGAAGCGTATGACAGCTGAAGAGTGTTTGATGCACGCTTGGTTGACTGGTGATCACAGCCACAGGACTAAGGTGATCGAACAGAACCGTTACATGAAGTTGCGCGACAAGATCCGCGCCAGGTATGAAAACTGGAACGACTTTGCTTTGCCAATTGGAAGACTGTCCAACTATTCCTCTCTTAGGAAATTACTAATGGATAAATACAAGATATATGATTCCATGTTTGATAGAAGACAAGCAGCTCCTAGATTTGTTATCCGACCTCAAAGCGCGTTCTGTTATGAAGGACAAAGTGTTAAGTTCTACTGCAGAGTTGTGGGTATTGCAACACCTACCCTCAGTTGGTACCACAACAGCGTTGAGCTTAGACAGAGCGTGAAATACATGAAGCGTTATGTTGGAGATGATTATTACTTCATTATCAACCGTGCTAAACTGGAAGACCGTGGTGAATACATCATTAAAGCAGATAATCATTACGGATCAAAGGAGGAAGTAGTGTTCCTGAATGTCCAACCACTTCCAACTGTTATGTCTGACTACAAACCCGAAGCCCAACCAGTCCGTCGTCGTGAACCACTGCCTTATACCTACTGGCAAGAAGAACAGGAATGCGCACCAAGCTTCTCGTTCTTGTTGCGTCCTCGTGTCATGCAAGAGAAGGACACCTGCAAATTGTTATGTTGTCTTACTGGTAAACCTTTCCCCACAGTCAAATGGTTCAAGGATAAACGCGAGCTCAGCAAATATGAATATTCAATGTCATCTTCTGATGGTGTTATCACAATGGAAATTGTCGGATGTCGTCCATCAGATTCCGGCAGATACAGTTGCGTAGCATCAAACAAACATGGCCAAGATGAAACCAGCTGTATGGTCATCGTAGAAGGTGTATCTGGTACAGTAGAACAGAGTGCGATTGCGCAGAAGATCTTGCATTCCGGCGATCGTAAATATATTGAGCAACCTATCAAACCCGCACCAATTCCAGTCACTATTAGGAAGAATATCACACCTGCACAGCCAACCACAGCCAGACCCACTAGTCTTAATCTGTCGTCGTCTTCGTCCAGTTTAAATGTTAATGATAGATCACCCAGAAAGTACGGTGGTAGGTTAGACTCCACAGGCACAGGTTCTCCAAATAGGTCTAGAAACTCCACAAAAGAATTGGCATTACCTCCAGATGATGCGTCCATGTGTACCCCACGATTCTCCAAGGAACTGAAAAACTGCACAGTAGCTGATGGTGAACAACTGACATTGATCTGTCATGTTAAAGGAGATCCAGAACCACAAGTTACATGGACCAAAAACAATAAACCTTTGAGCTCCTCTGAGGTTATGGACTTGAAATACAAAAACGGCATTTGTACCCTGACGATTAATGAAGTGTACCCTGAAGATGAAGGTGAATATGTTTGTAAGGCCACAAATTCGATTGGATCAACTGAAACTTTCTGTAAACTCAGCGTCAAACGTAAGTCCTTCCTTCTTCCGTTTCAAAACGTATTATTGTTACTAACCCCTTAATGTTGTTCTTGTAGCAATGGGTAGTGTTGTAAATGGTAAAAAGAAATCAGACGACAAGCCTCCCAGAATCGTCAGCCATTTGCAATCAGCTTTCGTAAAAGACGGCGAACCGGTAGAATTATCTTGCAGAATCATCGGCAGCGATAAATTCGACGTCATCTGGTTGCACAACAACAAAGAGATCAAACCCAGCAAAGACTTTGAGTACACCAACGAAGCCAACATTTACAAATTGCGCATAGCTGAGATCTTCCCTGAGGACTCCGGCGCATACACCTGCGAAGCGTTCAACAACGCTGGTGAGACATTCAGCAGCTGCACACTGAACGTGCTGGTCCCTGACGAGCCACCAAAGGCGCCCGTGTTCAAAACATTCCCGATCTCCGCCACGCTCGCCGAGGGCGAGACCGGCACGTTCGTCGCCGAGACCGAGGACGAACCGCTGCAGATCAACTGGCTGAAGGACGGCAAGCCCATCCGCGAAAGCGTCTCCAAATACGGCTTCACGCAGGAAGGCAAACGCTACACCCTAAAGATCACCAAGTGTGACTCCAACGATATTGGTCAGTATCAAGCCAAAGCCATCGGCAAGAAGAGCGAAACCTTAGCCGCTTTCTCGCTCAATGTCGTCTCTGCCGGTGAGCAGTAACTACTACTATACTACTATGAACACTAGATAAGGAAATTCTTTAAAACTCTGGCACCACACGTCAAACGCAAAGCTCCTTTACTTAACTCATGGTATGCCAAACGCACTCTCAATTGTTTGGTTAGGATTTAGGAAACTTTGACGGGTATTAGCAATTCTGCCAGCATCCTCAACTCTTTACCATCTTTAGAATTGTTAATACCTGTTTTTTGTTTCTTTTTGATTACCAGCAGTTGAATGACTTGTTGTTTTGAATTAATTGTAAGCATACCAGACGTGTGGCTTGCCATCACTATCAAGGGAGCACCCTAATTGTAATTCTAAATTATCGAAACCGCTATCGGTATGAAAAGATAGATTTAATTTTTAGTGTGAAAGTGCTTGGGCCATCTTTTCATTATTTATTATGCGGACGATTACCGCGTTGGTTTTGTTTATTTATTCGTTTCTTTACGACATATACGATGTATTTACGTTTTCATATTGCATTGTCGCTTGTGCAAAGCCACACATACTCTGTATCATATTATGTAAAATAAATAAATTTAATTTTAAAAATAAGAAATACTCAAAAGAATATATTTACTTCAAACATACTCGTAACACAATAATTCTCATAGTTACAACTGTTGTGTACTCCGTTGCGATGTGTTTTTGTTTTTGTTTTATAATGTGTTTGTTTACTTGGTATTAGGGTTTTGTTTCGTTTTTATTTTAAGCGTGCCACGAAATTTTATATATCCCAGTAGGCTTTGTTATTCTTCTGTTGTTTTCTTTATTGAAACTCATAATAAGGTTCAGTTGCGACTGAAAACTTCAAGATGTAAGACGTGTATTAAAACGAGTAATCTTTGTGTGTGTTTATGTGTATATTGGCCAGGACAAAAACAAAAAACAGGATACTTGAAGGTAGGTTCATATAACTACAACTCACTTGACATTAATTAGCCTGACAATCACGTCTAACCTAATTGAAACGAATAAATTTGAATAATATTTAATTAACTAGTAAATATTGATGTAGTTATACACAAAGAATGAATTTACCGTTATAAACTAGAAGAGCACTTTTGAATCTCAGTTACCTTGTGTTTTTGATTATATATTTTTTAATTTCATTAAATAAATTAAAAAAAAAGTAAATTCAAATGTAAAAATAAAAAAACATTGCTCCAACCAAGATTTGAACCCGCAGTTTTCTCATCAACAACCAACGACGTTAACTACTAAGCTAACAAGTATACCACGACAAGTACTCTAAATAAGGATATACGAATCCCATTAATTTTAGTTTTTTTAATTTAGGATAAAAATCAATGCAAATAAAATAATTGTAAAAAAAGGACACCACCAACAATGTATTTTATTTTATAGTAAGTAGCGTAAAATAATACACTGAAAAGTCTTCAATTCATTAAAACTAAAGGACAAAAAGTACAAAACTTATCAATTACGTCCACCCCAAAAAGTTGGTTTTTGATTTTGTGGCCTAATTGGCAAAGAAGGTACCTCACCATCAAAATTACCACGACTTCCTAACTCCAGAAAATCATTCTGTCCTTGTTGATCTGGTTGAAAACCACCTTGACCTTGAGATCCTTGAAAACCTTGATTCCCTTGGTTACTAACAAATCCTTGGTTACCTTGATTACTTTGTGTATTCTGATTTCCTAAGGCACCTTGATTTCCTCTATTAACATTCTGGTTTCTTTGTGCTTCGATAGCTTCAGCATTAATCAACCAAAAAGGTCTGTGTTCTTTGGGCCATTGATTCAGCCGATTCACCAATTCACGATCGCCCATAGCATCGATTGGTATCCTAGACTGATCAGCGCCATCATTAGTACCAAACCGATTATTCAAAGTGGTATCAGTTGTTGTTTCAGCGTTAGGATCTTTGAAGCGATTTGCCAAATCAGGTGCTCCAATTGGTCTGCTACCGGCGTACATTGGACGCTGAGCCATTACACACGACAAAGAAGCAATGACTACTAAAATCTGCAAAAAAATAACAAGAAACTTAAAAAATTAAACTACAAAGTTAAGTCAACTATAATAACTTGACTTCAATATCTACTTATAAATAAATAAAGTCATGGATAAATCTGTGTCGGCCTTGATAACATTTTAACCTCAGATTACTTTCAAAGTCATTACAATGAAAATAATAACTTAACCGCGATTTAAGTAAAACGTAATTAAATCCATTGTTATGCAAAATTTTTAATTATAACCTTAAGAACTAAAATTAACCACTCACCAGCATTGTTTGTTGTGTAAATTAATTTCCGTTAACTTAAAAAGTTCTGTTTGTTGTTGTGAATTAACAATTCACAAGATTTCGACGCTAAGTAACTCAAGCGTGCGCACTGACGCGCTGATGTTTACACTTTGAACGCTTCGAATGTTATGAGTGAGCGTCCGACGCTGGGGCAAAACATTTATACATTGTGATTCAGATAGATTACTAGGATGTGGTTCCATGGTGCCATCCAATCCAAATCCACACACAACTTGACTTAAGTCAACTGTTTGTGCGACGCAAAAACAAAGTACAAACTACACAACAAACAAATAAACATGGAAACTTGACTTAAGTCAACTTAAGTCTACAGTCTTTTTATTTGTCAATACAAGTATCTCAGTTTTGGGTTTTTAAGGTTAGAAATGACTAAATTGGAACTTTTGAAGAAACAAAAAGAAAAAATGGTATCTTGTGTCATTATTTGTAAATATTCCAACCAAAAACCTGAATACATAATCTGGTTTCGGGTTTTTGGTTTGGTTAAGTCAAGTTTAGTCATCGCAGCATGAGCATGTTGTTTGGCAAACGCATAAAAGGTCCTTGACTTTGACATTCGTCTCGTTGTCATAACTTACATTACCATAATCGTAAATCATAACTTGCACAACAATTAACATATTTAATTTGCACTCAATCGTAATTTATGTTAATTTTTATTTGTTTTTGTGTTTGATTTGTTTAATTACCGATTAATTCCTAACACATTAAAAACAGGTCATTGGGAATATCCAAAACCACACGACAAGTTATCAAATTGATATTAATGTTTGTTAAACACCAAAAAACCACGCATGCGTCAATACATTATTTCCGAGTGTTGATTATGTCTCATTATATTCACTTAGGAAAATACTCACTATTAAATATTTATTGGTTAGATAAGGTTATGTTACAAATTACAAGTTAGAAGTTTTAATTTAGGTTATGTTAGTTCCGGAAAAACTCATAAAATGAATAGAAATCAGAAAAAAGGAATTTATATTTAAATTTAACCATTTAACCCTAAAAAGTTGAAATTTAATCTAAAAAATGTAGGTTTTTGACTAAAACAGTCGCCATTTTGGTAGTTTGACTCAAAAATTATCCAAATTAAGTACATACATAAAACAAGAGTCTATTAGTATCCTGCATAAATTTTAATAAAATATATTAATAATTACTAAGGTTTTTAACAATTAAAGTAAAAACAAATTATGAAATTAAAAGTTTTTGTTTAAATTTGATGTTAGAATTACTTAAAACTCAAATAATTCAGTTATTTATTAACACATTAACTCAATTAAAATTCTATAGTCTATATATCTAACAATAAATACGTTTAATTACATTTAAACATGAAATATTTATTGATTGAACTAAAGTTATGCTAATTTTATTGTTAGGTTAATATGTTATATGTTATTAACATGTTATAAATTATACCTAAACTTATGTTCACTATTTTGTCATTTCGTTATGTTGCAAGAGAAAAGGTATAACAAGGGTTAATTTTGAGGTTATGTTTAACATTTAACTCTAAAAAGTTGAATTTTAACTTCAAAAATGTACATTTTTGACTAAAACAGTCGCCATTTTGGTAGTTTGACTCAAATATTATCCAAATTTAGTATATACATAGAACAATAGTCTATTACTATCCTGTGTAAATTTCAATAATATATATTAATATTTACTAAAGTTTTTAACCTTTCAACTAAAAACACATTGTAAGAATTCATAAAATGACAAGTTTTTGGTTAAATTTAAAATAATTAAAATAAGGTTATGTTCATTTTTTGTTTGGTTATGATACAAATGACAAGTGACAGATAAAAATAAGGTTATGTTTGTTTTATGGTTAGATTAAGTTACATTGTTTAGTGTTTTGTTTTGTTTTTCTGCGCGTGTGAGTCGCTGTCTACGAACGACATCGACGACGACAACTACGACCGGTTTGGATTCGTTCGATCGATCGAGAACACAATCGACAAATACAAAATGTTAATAATTGAGTTCATAGGTATTCTCACCTGTGTGTTGTCCACTCTGTCAGGGGAAAACGCACGACAGAAAACGTCAGCGCTTTACTGGTAAACGTTCGATCAGTATTTAAGTGTGCGGGCGCTTGCATGGTCGTTTGATAATTAACTTCCGAAACTAACCCCACCTCTAATAATCGAAACTATTGACTTTTAACTCATAACTCTTTAAACTCAGTCATTTACTTACTTAGTAGTAACATCAAGAAACGATTAGAATAAAGCATAAACGTTTCAATGCAATTTCTACACTTCGACGAATTGATGGTGTGTCATTTCTATTGTTTGCGCGACGCAATAGTAACTCAATAACTTTGAACGAACGAGTTGAATTACAAAAAAACGCTGTGTGGTAGCAAAAAGTGGTTTTGATTCTTTCTTTCAATGGAATGGATTTGTTGATTGGAGTTGAATCTATTTTAAATTCGGTGTTGCTTTGTTAAGTTTTAAGTTTGTAATTTTTAAGTTTTGTTTGTTTGTTTGAGATGGTACCCTGGAGATTATTGATTTTAATTGTGTTGGTGACACTTGGGAAAGTACAGACTCAAGGTAGGCTTTTGATTTGGTTTGACGTTGCTTACTTATAATGAGTAATAATTTGTATGTATATTTAGTATGCTTTGCTTGTTGCTGGTAATACCTTGAATAAATCAAATGTGAATTCCACAGTTGGAAATTTCTGCACGTTTCAATACACTGGTTCGCCGGGTGTTTGTAAGTTGTCGTCGAATTGTCCGCAAGCTAAGAAACAAGCGGAAAATGGGATTGTACCTACCATTTGTGGGTACCAAGGAATAATACCAATTGTTTGTTGTGAAGGTATATAGAATTTATGATAATAAGTGTGGTTATTACGTTAAGTTGGTTGGGATTGCTGTTATGAATTGTTTTTGTGTGGATTTATTGTTGTAACTCCGCCATTTTTGTTTTGATCTCTATTAAATTTTTAACTAAGATTAACAAAACTATTGGTGATGTTTGGGTGAAAACAGATTTTAAGATTTTGAACTAAAATTTGAGATATTAACGTTTAAAGTTAAACTTAATTATAGAGTATTATCAAATAAAGAGACGTCTTCAAATCGCTATAACTACGTCATTTTGTATTCAAACTTTATCAAATTTTAAACATAGTTTTGGAAAGTACAGGTATAAATAATGTCAATACCTGTTATTATTAATATTGTCTACAAACTCAGATTTAGACTGATAAAGATGTAGAAACTTAATTCTAGATTATTACCTATTCAAGATATGTGTTTAAGTCGTTATAACTCCGCCATTTTGTGATCAATTCCAACTAATTTTTAAACATAGTTTTGAAAGATGCAGATTTATATAATTGCTTAATCAGTTGTTAAATATTTTGTCTACAAATTAAGATATTGACCGTCAAAATTGTAAAAACTTAATTATTGATTTTTCAAAAAGAAAGATATGTCTTTAAGAAGCTATAAATCCGCCATTTTGTGATAAAACTCAACCAATTTTTAAATATAGTTTTGGCAAACACTAAAATATATTCTGTCAAAATTCGTGGTAGAAACTTTTGACTGCAAACTAAGATATTGACTGTCAAAGTGGGAGAAACCTAGTTATAGATTATTACTAAATATAGATATCTCTTTAAGTAGATATAACTCCGCCATTTTGTATCCAAATTTAACAAATTTTTCGTCATTGTTTTGAAAATCATTTATTTACAGTATGTCATAATTCGCTATTAAACATTTTGTTTGTAACACAAGATATTGACTGTTATAGTTGTAACTTATCACTAAATAATGAAAAGTTTTCAAGTCGCTATAACTCAGCCATTTTATAATTAAACTTAACAAAATGTTGTTAATTGTTTTGGAAGAAGTCGATTTAGAAGATGACAAAATATGTTTTTAAAAATTTCATCTATAAATTGAACTATTGACTGTCAAAGTTGAAAATATTTAATTATAGAATATCAAATTAAAAATAGATGCATTTAAGTCGTTATAACTTCGCCATTTTGTGATCAAACTAAATCAATTTTTTATCATAACTTTGAAAAATATAAATTTGGAGTATATCATAATTCGTTATTAAAAATGTTGCTTATAACACAAGATATTGACTGTTCAAGTTGTCGAAACTTTATAATAGAGTATCACCAAATATAGAGATGTCTTTAAGTTGCTATAACTTCGCCATCTTGTAATAAAACTCAACCAATTTTTTAAAATAGTTTAAGAAAACATTGATTTAAATTATGTTAAAATCCGTTATCAAAATTTTTGTCAATTAACAAAGATATTAACTATTAAAGTTGGAGAGTTTTAGTTATAGATTATTCTTAAATAAAAAGAAGTCTTTAAGTCGCTATAACTCCGCCATTTTATAATACAACGTAATCAATTTTTAAACATATTTTTGAAAATAACACATTTAAATAATGCCAAATCCTGATGTTGAAATTGTTGCCTACAAACTAAGATATTCACTGTTAAAGTTGTAGAAATGTATTTTTATTTAGAATTATATTAACACTATCTTTAACTATCTATAACTTTGCCATTTTATAGCAAAACATAACCAATTTTTAAACATAGTATTGGTAAACATAAATTTAGATTATGTCAAAATCCGTTGTTAAAAATTTGACCTGTAACACGAGATATTGACAGTCAAAGTTTTGACAAGTTTTAGATTATTACCAAATAAAGATATGTCTTTAAGTAGCTATAACTCTACAATTTTGTTATCGAACTTAACCAATTTTTTAATTTAGTTTTAAAAAACACAGATTTAGATAATGTCACAACCGAGAATTAAAAATTAGGCCTAAAAACTGAAATATTGACTGTGAAAGTTAAATAAACTTAATTATAAAATATCACAATATAAAGATATGTCTTTAACTAGCTATAACTCGGCCATTTTCTATTGAAACCTAACCAAATTTTTAAGACATCTTATAAACATTATTATTTACAATAAATCAAAAACCGTTTGTAAAACCATAACCTCTAACTTGAATTATTATCAGTTAAAGTACCTGATAACCTAACTAACCTATAAATCAAATTCTAGCGATTGATGTCCAACCAAATGAAAATTCTTTTCTGAACATTGACCTGTCAAATGGCGCGGACATCTTTGCATTTCCTGATGATAGTTCATCAAGAACCTCATCGGATATTATCACAGAAAGTAATAAATTTAAATTAATTAATTATTATTATCACAAATCAATAATTTTATTAATTTTTCATTTAGAATGCAAAGAATACAGTAGTCCTTTAAACAAACAAGTTCAAGTGATTTCATTGGTCGCCCATGCTGAACCAACCAGCATCAACATCACAGAATGCAACAATGCAGGTGTACCTCTTATTGTTGGTGGTAAACCAGCTGAGGATGGCGAATTTCCACACATGGTAAGGATTACTATTGAACAATGTAATAAATTGAACCAATGAATAACTCATAGGCTGCGATTGGATTTAGAAACTTTGAAGGTGACATTAACTGGAATTGTGGTGGTACCCTCATCAGCGACAAGTTCGTAGTATCAGCTGCTCATTGCGCAAACTCCAGAGAGTAAGTTATATAGTTCTAACCTTAAAATGTTAACTCATAAATTTTTTTATTTAATTCGTTTGTTAAATTTCAGTGGACCACCAGTAAAAATCCGTCTAGGTGTGACAAACCTCCACAAAAACTTTGACACACGTCAAGACTTCAACATCCAAAAGATAATCCGCCATCCACGATATCAACACTCACAAAAATACAATGACATTGTACTTTTGAGGTTAGACAAACCAGTTACGTACACACCATATGTCCGACCGGCTTGTTTATGGGCAGAACCGGATATTACGTCCACTACAGCCATTGCAACAGGTTGGGGACGTGTTGAATTTGGTAATTTAACCCTTAATTATCAAAACAACTAATTTTTATACCTAATATCTTAATATGTCCATAGGTGGCAGCTCTAGTGATAAACTACTGAAGGTAACCCTCAAAATCTTTTCAAACCAACGCTGTCAAAACACATACCGTTCCGGAACCAAAGGTTTACCACGTGGGATTATTGATACGATGTTATGTGCTGGTGATCTTCAAGGAGGAAGAGATACTTGTAGTGTAAGACAACAAAACGTAAAAACTAATTAAACAGAGTAGTATTACCTTCATTTTTTTTTGGTTTTTAGGGAGATTCAGGTGGTCCATTACTTATTACAAAAAACAACAATCAATGCGTGTTTTATATTGTTGGAATCACTTCTTTTGGTAGAGCATGCGCAGCACCGAACACACCAGCAATTTATACCAGAGTGTCTTCTTATGCTGATTGGATAGTTGAGACAATATGGTAAAGCAGTGAAGACAAATATAACGTTGTAGCACTCATCACTTTATATTTATATTAATTTTTAATGTTAAATAGATTATTTAAGTATGTCATAATTTCCTTTAATTTAATTTAATCTTTAAAAATTTAAAAATTCCACTTTTTTTATTTGCCCACAACACGTAATGGCTTCCAACCAATCAGTGATCAGTATTTAGCTATAATCAAAATGGCTGTGTGTGTAAAACTTGACACGCCATCTAGTTACGTTCAAGCAAACTATTAAAATTTGAAAAAATGTGTGTTTTAAGTTGCATACATTACATAACAAAAATTTTAAATTAAAACATTTTTTAAAATATACTTATGTATGTTTGTAAAATGCTTTAAACAACAACAAAAATTAAAGAATAAACTAAAAAGTTTAATTATAAGTTTAAAAAAAATTAATGTCAAAAAAAAAAATTTGACTCAATGGGATTCGAACCTTAAAATTCCGATCAATAAGCGGCTTCTTGACCATTACACCACCTCCTGTCATTGTAAAAATTCAAAAAATGTATTATATTTATACTATAAAATAATAATTGTTTATAAAATAAATAAAACAAATAACCCTGTTTATTTTTAATGAATTATTTTTTATCGCGTAAAATTTAAAAATCTATTTTATTAAACTTTAGATTTACAACGATTGTAAACTAAGAATAACTTGAATATTTAAAGCTGGTAATTCCGTATAGATTAATTAACTTATTTCGCATTATTTTAATCGACTCGAATCGCGTTGATCCCGACCTCGGTAATTCCCAGAAGCGACGTGTTTACGTTTTCTGATCCCCACACATCAGACTCATTTGAGACGTGAGTTCAATCAGTTCAATAACGAACCTCAAGTCCACAAATTAATTTCATCTGCATAATCTAATAAATACTGCACTGAAATCAAAATGTGGAACCTAAAAAAGGGATTCCATAAATTCCCCGTTTACATTTTGTGTTTGTTTGTGACTTGTTTATTATTTAATGAATCTACTGGTCAAGGTATGTGAATATTACGTACGCATTACATCTTAGATTAAAACGCCAAGCTAAGAAAACAAAACGTTTTCATCTAACCTTGAATTTATAATTTAAAATTCACTTGTTATTTGTTTATTGTGGTAATGTATTTTAATTGCTTAGGTGTCAGCGCAAATGAACGCAATAGAATCAGACAATTAGCTGCTCAAAGTAAGTTATTAAATCATTAAATTATTTAAATAAAATTTTAATAATTCAAAACAGAAAACTGTAATTTTGCTTTTGATTCATTTGTTTTATTTGTGTTTTTTGTTTTGTTTTGTTTTGTAGAATGTTTGGAATACACAGAACCAATAAACCAACAATTCGAATCTCTTCCTTTGGTCTCTGGCAGTGAACCAGAATCAATTAGCATACCGGTTTGTGATGGTGATGGTAGTGAACCTTTAATTGTTGGTGGTGAGCCTGCTAAAGCCGGTGAATTTCCACACATGGTAAAACATAACCTCAAAAACTCCTACAAATAAATATTTTGTTTTTTGGTTAATTGTTTTGTTTTTTATAGGCTGCCATTGGTTACAATAATTTTGATGGTGATTTCAAATGGTTTTGTGGTGGTACTTTAATTAGTAATCGTTTTGTACTTACTGCAGCTCATTGTGGTGCTAAATTCAGAGAGTAAGTTAATTTTTTTTCGATTATTTTTTTTTTCTAATTTTTTAAATATTTTTATGTTTTTTTTTATAATTAGAGGAACACCACGTGTACGTTTAGGTCTAATAAACCTAGATGGCACCACTCCCAACCATCAAGAATTCGGAATTGAAAAGTTCACAAAACATCCACTACATAATTATACGACCAAGTTTAACGATATTGCTTTAATTAAACTGGATCGTGATGTACACATTTCACGAGGTGTACGTCCTGCTTGTTTGTTCACTGACGAAATTTCTAATCACGCTAATGTGGTTGCCACTGGTTGGGGAAGCATTTCATATTGTAAGTTTTTAGGTTATAATTTAACCTAAAAAATATAAACACAATTCATTATTTTTATTCCTTGCTTTAAATTAAAATATTGATTGTTTGTTTAAACGTTAAAGGTTTTAATAATTCTAATATTTTAGTGGGACCTACCAGTGATCGTTTGTTGAAGGTAGGTCTTCAGGTAAAACCACACGGTGACTGTCAGACTCTTTACAAAAATAGCTTAAGTAATAGTATGTTGTGTGCTGGTTCTTCAACTAAAGATGTACAAAGAGATGCTTGCCAGGTATTAATTTTATTTTATTTTATTTTATTTGTTTAGTTTTTTAGGTTAGAATTTTTAACTTTATTTTTATTTTTGTTTGTAGGGTGATTCCGGTGGTCCTTTAGTTGTTTCGAAAGAAAACTATCACTGTATTTATTATTTAGTTGGTGTAACATCTTTTGGTAAAGCTTGTGGCTTGGTACCGGGCATTTACACTAAAGTTTCTGATTATTCTGATTGGATTGCTGACAAGATTTGGTAACAACCATAAACTGCGTTTAAATTGTTGGTCTTTTTTTTATTTGCTATTAGTATAAGCAAGAACACTTTAAAATGTTGGACAAAACAAACAAATAAACATATATTTTTACACAAACAACTAATTCTTATTTAATTACTAACAATAATTACACAAGAAAGGATTTGATTCTGCGTGTTTACTTGTGTGCAGCACGTAATGACTTCCAACCAATCAGCGATCAGTATTCGGCAATAATCAAAATGGCTGCGTGTGCAAAACCCTGATAAAACCTAACACGCCATCTATCTGCTTTCAAATAAACTATAAGAATTAACGAAATGTGTGTATAAAGTTGCCTACATTACATAACATTACAGAATTAATTTAAATTTATTTAAATAAAACTATGTATATTAGCAATATGTCCTTAACAACAACAAAAAGAATATTACATGCATCTAAACAATTTATTTAAAAAGTAAAAATAATTTATTTTTATAAAAAATGTTTTAACCCAACAGGATTTGAACCTGATACTAATCTGTAATTTTACTTAATTTGCAATTTCTTTGTGTTTTTTAAATTATATTTGTTTACTTTTATTATTTAACGTACAAAATTAAACATTTGCGAAAGTTTATCCATTCATATCTGAACATGACCTTTAGCTATTTACTAATTTCATTAAAATCATTTCTATTTATATATACTCTGGTAATTCCGAGAGAAACTTTGTGTTTGCTTCTCATATTTTTCAATTATCAACAGAAATACGTGTTAGAAATCATTAACTTCCTTCTCACAGTTCAATCAGTTGTGTAATACACACCTAACACTCAACAACACAAACTTATTGCATGTTTTGTTTGATTATTACTAAATTAACCTTAAAAACAATAAAAAAACTACATTAACTACAATGACAAAAGTGAGGTTATCTACCGCCATTTTGTTTATATTATTGTCATCAAAACAAATTATAAACGTGCACTCTGCAACAAATTTCGGTAAATACAACCAAAAATATACAATTTAATGTTTACCTACAACCAAGGTCACTTTACACTAACAATTAACTGTAATTATATACTCAGTTTACTAATACAACCATATTTAATGTTTTAATTTGTTTTAATCAGATGTTAGTGAACGGAATAGAGAATTAGCAGCTACGAGTAAGTACCAAAGATATAATTTGATGTTTTAAGATTTTAAGTTTTGTTTTTTCGGTTTAGAATGTCAAGAATACATTAAACCCTTAAACAAAAACTTTGAAATCCTACAGTTGATAGCTGGAGGTACACCACAAGTGATAACAGTGCCTATTTGTGATGAAGGTGGTGAACAACTTATTGTTGGAGGGGAACCAGCAAGAGATGGTGAATTTCCACACATGGTAGGTGTCTTTATTTTAAGTTCAGAACTTTGAATGACTAAAATTAATTAGTTTGTTAATTAAAATGTTTTAGGCTGTAATTGGTTACCAAGATTATCAAGGAAGGTATCATTGGAATTGTGGTGGGACATTAATAAGTGAAAACTATGTACTCACTGCTGCACATTGTCAAAACCATCGTGATTTGTAAGTAACCAGAATCATAACCTTAAAAAACTTATAGGTTAACTTTTAGTGGTCCAGCGTCAAAGGTGCTTCTAGGATTAAACGATTTTGAAAGCTCAAACCCAAATCTGCAAGACTATAACGTAGAAACCTTCATTAGACACCCGAATTACAGACGAAGAACTAAATATCATGATATAGGACTTATTAAATTAAACAGAAACGTAATAATATCAAAAAAAGTACGACCTGCGTGTTTATTTACGGACGGTACTAAAGAAAACACGAATGTTCTTGCTTCTGGTTGGGGATTAACCGAAAATGGTGAGTTTAACCTAAAAATAAACGACAAAAATTGACAATTAACCTCTTTTTAGCTGGTTCAAGTAGTACTAAACTATTGAAAGTAGGCTTACAAGTGTTTTCTAATAATGTGTGTCAAAACAAATACAAAAACACATTGGTAAATGGTGTGTCCAATCAAATGATTTGTGCTGGGTATTCTGCAGGAGGAAAAGATACTTGTAATGTAATTATCATCATATAATGAAACGTAACCTTACTTACGTTCTATTGTCTTTAAATGTAATAAATTGTGGTTTGTTTTCAAGGGTGATTCTGGTGGTCCTTTAATGATAACTAAAGAAAACAACCATTGTATTTATTATGTGATTGGAGTAACATCCTTTGGAAAATACTGTGGTTTACAAAATCTACCAAGTATCTACACAAATGTCTCATCGTATGTCGATTGGATTGCAGATATTATTTGGTAAACATTAAAAAACACGACTTGTTGGTATTTATTTGTTGCAATTCTTAAATTTTAAAATATTTGAATATATTTATAGTACCGAGTATATTATCACTAGCATTTGATTTTAATATTAGTAAAACTTGGCTTTTTGACTGATTTGGAAACTTCATTAAATGATGGTACCCATTGTACCGACTAAACTTTGTCATTTAATGATAAATCTAGCAGCTGTGGAATGTGTTTGAATTAATTATTCTCAAGGCCATTCGTCGGGGAATACTTCGTCGTTCACGGTGTGCCAGGTAAGACCATCCCCGATCGGGTCATGAGGTGATGGTAAGAGAACATGTCTCCACCATGTTCGTCCTTTAACTAAACCCAGAAACAAACGCCAATTCTTGCGACTGCCGAAATTGTATGGATTTACGTAAACTCTGCCACGTTCAGCCAGTCGTGTTGTTTCTGCTTTGTTGATGTTTGCTTCTATGCTGGTCTCACCTTTAGATGTCAGTCTACTGTGCCAAGCTAACAAACCACCTAACGCAAATAATACTCCGGTGTTCATTAAAGCCATGTAGATCATTGCACGACGACGCCATGTTTCCATCGGAGATAATTCGTGTTCAATTATTGGTTCTGATGTTGCTCCGGGTTGATAATAAGATTCAGTCTGGTGACACAAAACATAACCTCAATTAATACACTAGAATTTTTAATAGGGTTTTGTTTTTAAATATTGAATTAGAGTTTTGTGGGAGTTACCATTGTAATTATAGATCCTGTTTTATTTAAACGAACTGGATGTCCTTCTAAGACCGGATCCGGAAGTTCTGGAGATAGCCATAATTCTTGGTACGCAAGTTCAGCACCGAATATTATAATAAACGACACACCAGCTATCATGTAAGCCATGTACAGATAGAAATATCGATGGTTTCGATATCCTACACAATTGTTTAACCATGCTGTGTTGTTTAATTAAGGAATATAAACATTTATGTTTAAAAATAAATAAATCAACGATAGATGTCGCTTGTAACTTAAATTATGTGTATGTTTGGTTGCATACAAAACAGTAACGCATTTAACTACGTAAAATTAATAAAAACTTTGTAAAACAATTAAAATAAAGCTCAAAACACAACAAGAAATATGAAATTATTAATTTAGCACCATAAATAAATAGTAAAGCGTACAACAGTGCACAAAACATAGGAATAATGTGCATTTTAAAAAAAAGTAAGGTTATGTGTATATTATTAATAATAATTATAATAAAGTATTTTATTATAAGTGTTTTTAAGAAGGATACGACAATGATGATCCATTTTTAATATGCATCTATTGCATACAGAGCAATGATGTGTCCTTGGTGGTTTTGGTGCAATACACTTACGACATATACTAACAGCTTCAGTAATAAGTTCTCCCTAAAATCAAAAGTTTTATGTTTAGTTCTCGAATTATTATAATATATTTTATGAGTAAATTTACCTGAGGTGGATGACCAGGATGAGTTGTAACAGCCATATAATAATGAAATGAGATATTCATAAGCAACCAATTACCGAATATGACTAGAAATACACAAATGATTGAATTTTTATTCCACCAGTAAGGTAAACCTATCCAGTAAGCTATGAACACAACTGAGGCAGTGAGCATAACTACAGCTACCACAAAAAACTGTAAGAAAAAGACTTGAATCAGTAACACTTTATGATTTTAGTTTAATTATTTTGTGATTCACTTACAGGACCTATTGCAATAGTTGCATTATCCACAAACCAAAATAAAGGTTCCATGCAAACATCAGCTGCATAACTATTATCCATAAAGTGGTTATATGTTAAAGATCTTGATGTGTACTTCAATCGATAGAAGAAACATTTTATGTAATCACTGAAAATTAAATACAAAAAATTTGTTATTGTGAATATTTTATGTTTTGTATGAAAACTTACTATAATAGTTTTGGTAATCTATAAAAACGCCAGTAAATTCTAGCCATTGTAGATCAGTTCTGGAGGTGTTTTTGAGGTGGTTGAAGATTTTGAGATCTTGAGACTTTGAGATTTTGTACTCACAATAAATTTTAATAACTTAGGACTTCATTTAATTAAACACTTGGGAATGTACAGTGGAATTTAAGTGTACTACACATTTTTCTTTGGAGTATTTTGTTTTTAGTTTAAGAGGAGAGGTATTTTATTTGATCATTTTGTTTAATTTCATGGAGATTCTGCACAATTTTCGGTGCTGGAGCAGCTAACACATTTTAGGTTAGTAAGTGTAGGAAGCACGAACGCTGGTCGATAATAAATATTTTGAAAGCGTGCCAATTTTTTCCAGGCTTTTAGGGCAAAGTTACAACAAGACATTAATTGTAGTTCATTACACTTTAAAATTTATATGAAATAACAATCAGAACAATTGAATTACAAACAAACAACTTAAAAAACAAATGAGATAAAATATCAATACAAATCAATATGTTAAGCATATTAATGCATTAAGATAATTTTAATGTCTTTAATAATTTACTACAGTTATTAATTTATGTGCACTCACGATATAAAATAGTTTTATTACAATTAAAATTATAAACCATTAATTTATTTTAAATTTTTACCTAGATTACTAAAAAATAGATGTCGCTGTTTGGTTTATTTTA
The DNA here is from genome assembly GCA_030264155.1 of Atheta pasadenae. Taxonomy (NCBI): domain Eukaryota; kingdom Metazoa; phylum Arthropoda; class Insecta; order Coleoptera; family Staphylinidae; genus Atheta; species Atheta pasadenae. The sequence goes on along the minus strand of JARJDS010033091.1, from coordinate 2,716,069 downwards.
AATCAAAAATTATAAAATAATTGTTTTACAGTTAATTTAAGGTATATATTTATTATGATAACTATTTCAATGTTTGTGTAAATTTATTTATTAATTTATAAATAACAAAACAAAGATATTTTGGAAATAATCAAATCATAAAGTTTTATAAGTTAACAATTTACATCAACAGATGTCGCGTCGTGTCTGTTTTTTGAAGTTAAAAATTGTAAATATTATTAATAAATAATGTTTGAAGGTATTTTAGGTGTTTTTAAATTAAGCAAAAATAATAATAAATATTTAACATTATTTTAAAACTAATATTACTATTTAAAACGGTTTATTTATATTAACATCAAAAATTTAAAACATTTTTAGTTATAATTAAAATACTAGATGTCGCATTGAGTTCTAAAGTGAAGTTAAATATTCTTTATTTGTTAATTACTATTAGAAAATATAACACATTAAATTATTTGTAGTTAAGTAGTTGTTTAAATGTTATATTGCATTAATTATTGGTTACAACCATTACAACTACCAAAACTTTGAATAAATAATAAAATAATAAATTTTTAGTTGTCATTTAAGTGCTAGATGTCGCTGTGGGTTTTATTTTACATTAAAATAACCTTAAAATGTGATTTACATGTTTCAATTTCTTATAACATCCCAACATGATCCCAACTGATCTAAACAAAGTGCGCATTTATTTTAAAATTTCAAATAATTCAAAGCTTAAGTCTGTAATAAAAGTGCAACACCAGCTAACGTCCACTTTGACGGTTTATCTTTTGTCTTCAAATTAAATGTCCAAACATAAGTCGGTCCTCTCGTGCGAGTTTTGTAAACAGGACACTCATACATATTCCGCAATTCCTGCTTGTCCTGCGTGATCGCGCGAATATTGATAACCGGCATCGGTGGAAATAGCTCTTTGAGTCGTGAATCCATGATAATCCCCGCCTGGGCATCCCATCTTGCTCCTTCCATAAAGAATCCATGCACATAGGCTCCTTCCCTTGGCGCGCTCCTAGGGGAACAGACAAATTTGCATTTGAACATTTCCGACATTCACCGCCACTCGCGAAAAGCGAAAGTGCCTCAGTGCGGATTTTTGCTAACGCGTTTTTGGATTTTTCTAATGCCGATGGTTGATGTTGATGTCGACTGTAATTGATTGGCACTTACGTGAAATCCTCCTTCTGCTTCTTGGTGACGTCGCACTGCAGGCACATCTTATCCAACGGCAGCTCGTTCTTCCTCGCGGTGCTTTGCATAATCGCCGTCAGTAACGATTGCGGATTAAAGAATCCACCCAGCCACACAGACGCAGGAAGCTAAACAAATGACAAGTCATCAAACAACTCCAACCTAAAAAATTCATCATTTCAAAACAAAACAAACCACAAAATCAGTAGACCAAGTCTCCAACTCTCGTATACGTAATAAAAGATCAATGAACCATGTGGTTAAGCCATGCAAAGAAGGATAAGCCCTAGCTGACCATACAGGTGGTACTTGATCCAAAAACAACGCATTTTCCAAATCTTCCATGTCAGATGTAATTGTTAACTCCCCTTTAAGACCCAAATCCAACTCTTTCAACGACTTCTTGATCTCACCAGTCAGGTAATTCATCCGTTCACATTCCTGGAATGCAACGATCACATACGGCGTGCGTTCCTCAACTTTTCCCATTATTTCCGCCATGTTAAAATCCTCCGGTAATTTTTCCAACATTTCATCAATCATTTGTTTCACTTTATCTTCTCGGGTAACCGTAGCCCCACCTGATGACCCCGCATCCCTCGGCTGCATTTCAAACACAATTCTGAATAAACTCTCCGCAGTTGTAGTGAGGAACCCAATTTCTGCATTTGGATGTAACCCATACAAATAAGGGCTTTCAGTTGGCATTTGCTCATCTATATAAGCATGGTACCCAACGTAATCTGTATTTGGAGGTGCGGCAAACCCAGGAGCAAGATGCAACTCCCCATCAACCAAATCAGGTTGCATCAACTCTTCGAGATAGGAAATACATAACCGGCGATCCCAATCGTCAGTTATATGACCCCCATACATAATTTCACCGAATAAATAACGTAAATCTTCCCAGGGTACCTTGGAGTTGTTTTCTAAATAATTGTATAAAACAAACACGCTGATTTTAAGGTCACCCACATTGAACGGATAGATTTTATTCCAACCTTGAGGACCAAATTTACGTCTTTCCGCTACTACCGCATGAAAATAACATAAAGAAAACAAGATAACCTTAAATTCAGCTTCTTTTCCGCATTGTTCTAACGTTTCTTGGTTAAAATTTGATAAAGCTTTGTGCAAATTAGCTTGCATCCCAGTTGGGGGTTCGTTTGTTATTTTTATAGAAGATTCTAATATTCCCTGCAATTAAACAGTTTGGTTAACTATCAAAACCTTGACATAACCTAAAATCTTACATACCTGAGGAATAATATGAGCTGCCGCTGTGGCAGCTGGTTCCGCACTCATGAAAACTCGATAGTCTTGGTGGGAACCATCAGCATAACGTTCCAAGTTCTTTTCTAATGTTGGCAACCACTTTTTGACTAAATGAATATTTTGTAACACAACCCAATGCCCATTTTTGGCCGCAATTTCCATGGCGTTTTCCGCTACAATTTCCTGTCCTTGTCCAAGAGAAACGTTGTGGAAGTTTTTAGCATCAGCTGTAAATCCAAGTTCTTGACCTAAGTTCTCAACATCTCCCAACGGGTTTACACCTGGGGATAAAATAAAGAAGATTGGTGTTGATGGGCTTGTTTCTTCGTACGATTTAGCAAACTCTACGGTTTTGTTTTCAACGTATTGGGGACCAAGTTTTTCTTCAATAAAAGCTCTAAAATTTCAAGATTAACTTTTAAGGTTATAGTTTGTAAGGTTATATTACATCATGGCGTAAATCATTCTATCAGGTCGTAAAGCACGCATCATACAAAGCCTTTGTAACGCTGTTTTATTCTTCCATTCTTGGGGAAACTTTTCACGTTCAGGACATTCACACTCTACAAGTTTTTTCCAGCGTTTGGGTGAGTTTTCAATGTCTCGATCTAAATTACGAAACTCGTCACGGGCCGCAAGGCTACAAATGCCACCCCAGCTTGTGTTTGATAAAAACTCAACCGGGGATGTAACGTGCGGTTTTAGGGGAAACCGAAGTAAAAAATCCAAGTCCATTGTAGATATTTCTTCTCCCATTAGTAAAATCTTTAAATGGTTAAATTAAAGTTCAAGACATTTGAGGTTATATTGTGGTGTAAATTGGGTTGCGGATGACTTACTTGGAAAGTCATTTGGGAAGCGAAAATTAATTTGTCACATTCGAACAATCCGCGCGTCGTGTATTGAAACACCGAGAAGGAAATGCAATCGATCAGATTGTTCACTCTGGTAGCGACGACTTCCGCCGGCTGGGCTTTGGCGATGGCTTTCTGGAAGACCACGCTGAATGCCTATAAAAGAAAACAATGAACTTTTTTCGTTATCGCTTCTGGTAAAAGTGGAACGAAAATTGAGCAAAAACAATGTCGCCGCCAATGTTTCAATTGTTTGTTTTTCCAGTTGAGAAAACTAAATAAATTGAATCTAATTTCCAAACAAAAAACGCTCGTTGTGATCTTTGTGAAAAACAAACAAAGGCGAAAGTTTTTGTTTTTTGTTATCTTAAAGACGTAGTAGTACCTTTAATGAGAATTGATAAATCGGATTGATAGTGTTAAGTTCGTTCAAGATAAAGTACAACAAGCTGGCTCGAGCTGCAGCAGGACGATAATGTTCACGCGCTTGATCGATCTGAATCGAGGTGACCTTCGCCTCGGCGACTTTCGTTTCAATTTCAGCAGCCGTACGCTTTGTCGTCTCGAGATTCTCCACCAGCGTTGTGTCCCCCAGCAGGTTGCCACCAGCCGACGACAGCCGCGATAATAGATCGTCCTCTAACGATTTTAGCATTATTTTGAAATCGTTCTGTTGCTTTGTCAACTCTGCCTAGAAAATCCAAAAAATATCATAAAGTAAAAAAAATACTAAACTTTCGAGACTTTGTATATTATATCTTCTTTTAGTTAGCTTTTTGTGTGTTTCTGGGTAATTACTTTGAGCTCTTCGAGGTCCGGACGCTCAGCCTTAACGACCTCGGCGAGAAGTTGGTCTTCGAGTCCGTCGCGCGTCACGGTGAAGTTGATGAGCGTCGCCTGCGCTTGCATCTCTGGTTTGTAGTGCGGATTCGCCAGCTTGGTGTGCAGTATGAGGCGGAACGCCGAGTTGTATTCAATCTCCTTATCGCCGATCTTGATGGCTCTGGATGCAAGCGTAGAGTTTTGTTTTAATTAATATTTTCAGAGTAATCTTACATCTCCACCCTAACCACTCCGCGACTACCGGAAAGTTTGGTTCCAAGTCAGGACTTTTATTTTTAATTAAAATCTTTTGGTTTTAAGATCTTAGGATTCGCGTTGGATCTGTGGAATCTTTACTTACTTTCCTTTTTTAATTAGGTTCCTGCCAAGAAGTGTGTCCAGCACCGGGTCGACGTTCTCTCCGATGTTCTCCACTAACACGGTGTCTCCGGCGGTTATAGATTTTTCGATAATGTCCAGATAACCCTTTTGCCCGAGTCGGATTACTCGGAGCAGGTCACCATATTTTTCTTTTATCCATTTTACGCCTTGAAGCTACACAAATATAAATTACACTAAAGTTTTACTTTAAAACGAGTTATTTTGCTTTTTTAACAAAATTTATCTTCTTAAACAGTGTTTAAAGTTTTCTTTACCTGCACAACCTTTTTTTGAGATTTAGGAAGTGTTAGTTCAGAGTTAGGTTAGGTAGAAACCAGCTTTTTTCTTATATGTACCTGCGTGACCCTTCTTTATAACACCCCCACCTTTTTTAGTACCTGAATAACCTTTTTTTAAAGTTGTGTTACTTGCTTTCCTGATTAGCATGACTGGGGGACCCTTTTTTGATGTTTCGTTACTTCATCACCTTGGTCACCCCATCACCTCAACTGGTGATACCTAATCTTCCCCTTTTTAAACACGCCTGACCTTTTTTTTATTGAGTTTTGTACCTGGCTGCCCCTATATTGTATCAGGACGACCCTTTTTAAAAATTTAATACCTGTTTTTGCTTTTTATAACTAGGGGAACCTGTTTTAAAAGTATTGCTACTTCATCTTTGTATTTTTATACCTGCTCGACCTTTTTTTTAAGTTTTGCTACCTTCTTTCCCCTTTATATACCCTCAAAACCTGTTTTTAATTTTATTCATAGTTGCACTCCTCCTTTTTTATACCTGCACAAACCCCAAAGTTGTGTTACTTGCTCTTCCTCTTTTTATAACTGGGGGAACCTTTTTTGATACTTTTGTCATTTCATCTCCTTAGTTTTATACCTTATTTTTTAAAAAGTTTAGTTACCCGTTTTCTCCCCTTTTTTCTGATTTTTTTTACTTCACTGACCTATCCTTCAAAGTTTTCTTACCTGTTCAACCTTTTTTTGGCGTCTAGCAATCTTATTTTGTGTAAAACTTTTAAAAAAACTACCTGAGGATCAATCATCAATGGCCATCTATCAGAATTAGACAGTATTGTAGCGTTTTCTGTACTCATTCGATCACTAGGGAGTCCCTCGTTGTTCCATTTAGCAATTTGTGTATCGTCAGTCATTAAAGTTAACGGATCCAAACCCTCACTAATCGGAATCGGAGGCTTAAAACATAAAACTCATCAGTTATTTTATCAGCATTACTCTCCTAACTTACATCCATTCCTTTAATATTAGGCAGCCACATTTTATGCAATAAATCCTGCCGGAATTGCTTAGTAAAACATCCAACATACGAAATAAATGCAGTGACCAACAAAATATCTCCTGGTAACATAGTTCCTTGCTCCATAAAACTATAAAATTAATTAAAACGTAAATTTCTGTTTTAATTATAATTTTATTGTTGTTTACTTATTGACAGCTTCAGCCCATCGAACATTCTCACTCGCCAAGCCTCCCACCAATCGATTGGCCAATTGTATGGTCGCATTGGTAGCGTCAGCTTCCTGCTGGCAGAGCATCTTCTCTTTGGTGGCCTTCTCAAATGCTGCTGTGAGCGTCGCTAATTGCTCTTCCAGTGACTACATAATCGCAATTATAATTAGCAAAGTGGACTTGGGACTCCATTACCGCGGTTTTCCGCCTTGCATCGCCAAAATAGAAACGAGTGCACTTTGTGCACTTAGCCCGACATCCGGGTTGGTGCAATTTCGGAACGTTATTAATAATAAAGCACGAACAACAAAAGTTTTTTTAATGACGTTGTAAATAAATAATGCAGTTTATGCAAAGTTATAAAAAAATGATGTTAACTCAGACTTACCGCTACTTTATTTTTTATCACGTTGAGCTTTTCTTCAGCTGCTGCTAGTTCTGCATTAGCTTGAGCGAGCGCTTTTCGTTTAGGTTCCACGTCGCAGTAGACCTCGTAAAATTTAATTATGTTGATCACCCATGCACATAAACCAGCCGCAGCTGCTGATTTGGATCGGACGAACTCGGGTTCGAATTCAGAGTTTTTGAGATACGGCTCGATTGCTTTGATTATTTCAGGGTGGATGTTTTCTTTGTCGTAGTTTATTAACGCGTCCAGAAACGCGTCCACTTTTGCCATTGTGATTTTAGCAGCTTTCCAGCTTCGGTCTTTGGGTATTTTACCGCCTGGGGCTAGAAGAACCATAACACCTGCTGTCACATTGATGACTGCTCCTGGTGGTGAGCCGAAACTTTTTAATTCGGTGAGATTTGTTTTGTTTAATGTATTTAAAGCTTCTTGTGCTGCTAATAGTGCGGGTTCGGCTTTCACGAGATCTTCTTCGCAGTCTTTTTGTTTTTGTGACACCTCCTCGGCAATTATGGCTACTTTTTGTTCTTCTTCATCAGCTAGCATTTTTTCTGTTTGGACTTTTTCTGTTTCCACTCCCACGATCTTTATGAGTTCATCGGCAGCATCATTCTTTTCTTTTAATTCCACTTCCTGCACAGCCAATTTGGCTTTTAGCGCATCCACCTGAGTAGCTGTGCTTTTCAATTTGTCAAGACCGTTTTCCAAACGTAATATTTTACCTTGCAATTCTTTGGCTTTTTGTCTTAATAGCTTCGCATAGAGGTTAATTTGTTCTAAATATGATTTTGGTGTGGTGTAATTGTAACGTCTTTCATTTTGAAGATATAATTTTGACATTGTGTTCACTGATGCATGGGCAAATGCCATAAAACGAGCTACTGGTTCATATAAAGTTTCCTAAAATTTAAAAAAAGCTCCCAATACATTAATAATTTACAAATAAAAAAGATTTACCGGTAAAACTTCAAGTTCAGTGACAAATCTTAGTGAGACAGAAACCAATGCCTCTTGCGGCCACTCATGGAACCAATTAATCTGTGTGCAATTAATAATCGCTGGGAATTTTCTGGATCGCACCCGCAGCGTCGAACCGACAGGTGAAAAACACAGGACAATCTTTAACTGTCGTCGTACGCGATCGATGAAAAATTTCCAGCAATTTTCACGAGAGTCTACTAATCCAGCACCCTTGACCTCGTTACGTACGCCGGCAATGATGTTCTCTATTTCGTCGTCGGGAAACATATCGGGGACTTCACCCGATGCGAGCATGTCGTTTATTAGGACCAGAAACTGTTCGTTGGGTACTTGCGCGTCGGTCATCAGGAACATTATGCCGACGTTTTTCAAGCCGGTTTTTGAATACAATGCGGATAATTCGGTTTTGAGATCTGTGACGCCGTAGCCTTTCTTTAACTGGATTTGGGAGACTTCTAAGGAAGAGATGAAAGCGGCAAGACGCGATAAGGATTGTTTACCGCTTCCTCCAACGCCTACAAGTAATGCGCTGCCACGTGGAGATTCCAGGATCCGATTAATTCTTTAAACAAAAGAAAGTTAGTTTTAAATTGGAGTTTAAAGAATCAAGAAGGGGGAAGTTAGGAGTAAGGTAGTATGGTAGAAAGGTAGATAAAGATGTTTAATCATAACATTGGGAAAACCAAGAACATAGGATTCAGAAAATGTATGTAAAAAAGCTAAAAAATAAAGAGAAGTCAGGAGGAGATCAAAGTCCACTAAACATGTGTAGAAGTAATGGATTAGAGCTAGGAGGAATATAAAGAAGGACTAGAAAAAAGAAAAGGACTAGAAAAGGACATGTAGTCCTAGGTGCTGAACGCTCTACTTAGAAGCTCTCTGATGCTGATGTATACTAGGCAAGCCATATATAACTGGGAGAAACAAGTTAAATTCAGTAAAAAAACATTGCAGAATCCTCAATTGAAGATTAGAATAAAGCTGACCGAATATTAAGATAAGCCTTATAGCCAGGAGCAAGATGAAATATCTTAGGTCAACAAGGTGGGGCCGGGAAAATTAAATAGGGCAGCCAGAAGAAGCAACATAGAGTCTGGAAAACCCCAACAACGCTTAAAATGAATAGTCTGCACTTGAAGAACTTGAAAAAGATACAAGGAAAACATCCCAGAGTTAAGTTAGTTGTAACAACTCAGGATCTAAGAGGGCAAAACAAAAGAATTACTAGAATAGTAAAACTTAGATTGGAAGCAAATGCTAAGGGCAAAAGAAACATCTCAGAACCCCGGAAAGAAAAACAGAACAAAAATGGCAGAGTTAGAAGATAATTCTTCTTGCTAGCAGTAAGAAGAAAGCAAAGTAGAGCCGTAACATCTCAAAGCCTAGTGTAGTAAAACTGAAGGAAGGCCAGAAACCTGAGATAGTAGTACTTACCTGCAAACATGCATCATGGCATCTTCAAACAAAACCAAATTCATAGCAGCGACCAAATCGTTATAACTAGCCATAGCTTCAGTTAAAAGCTGGTTAAGTTTCTCCCACTTAGTAATAGGCATATACTTTGGCTCCCCAATCCCTCCAGCAAAATGACAATAAATATTAGGTTTGTCAAAAACAGTAGCCTCATCCATTTCTTCAAAATTCTTCTTAAAGATATCCAATTGCAGTTTAGTAAAAGCATCAATATCTTTCTCTTCAACTAACTTATCCCCATAAACTCTCTGACTTTCATGCAACCAAAGCCTTACCACGTCAGTCGGTTGAGTCAAACAATCATTATTACTAAACAACATCCCCTAAACCAAGAACAAACAACAAAATAATTAGGGAAACATCTTACATTCACTAGAACTTACCTGGAATACATTAGATATATCCCTGAGGTTGAAGATATAATGAAACTTAATAGCAGTTGGAAGAAATATCTGCGAAACTTTATGATGCAAAGCCACAGTAGCCTTAACAACATAATCAGCTAAGCACTGAACCGTAGAAGGGAACTTCAACTCAGTACTATTCAAATGCTGACTTAAAATAGCATGATAAATCGTTGTCAGGGCATCTGTGCCAGGAAAACTGATAGCAAAAACGTAAAAATGTCTTTGCAGACGTGGATTAATCGTGAAACTACCTGCGGTTGGATTCATGCACGAAACATACTGACAGTTATGTATATCTTTTAATGATAACTTATTCCTGTCATACCAATGTCCATAATCTAAATGCTGTCTGATTAAGGTATGTGGTTGGACTGTACCGTAAGTATCCACTTCTGGCATGTTCATATCATCAATAAAGTACACCAAAGTTTTACCTCCAGGTGGACCGTAGTTTCTTCCAGCTTTTTTCTCTAAAGGTTTCTCCAGAATTTTCTGTAACATTTCTGATGACGTATAGAAATTAAAGGGTACATTAGCAACCGCGTAGTTTTCCGATAAAGAAGCTAATTTTTCTGAGACTAGCACCGTTTTCCCACAACCAGCATTACCGACTAACATCACAGGGTGTCGTTTCTCCATTAAAATATCAAGGAAATAACGAACCCGAATAGATTCAGCAGTATGGACCAAAACAGCTTGAAGAGGCATGTCAGGATCCAATTCAAACCTTCCCAGACTTTCTGTCCAAGGTACAAACTGTTTCGTTTCTGAATCTATATAGTAATCAAACACCGTACCAGTAGCTGGGAACTTTACAGATTTAAATTCATTAACCCACCACTTATTAAACTCAACTCTGTAGTCTATAGTTTGTTCCTGGAACATAGCGGAACCAAACGCCCAGACACAACTAAACACAAAGTACAATTCCTGCCATTCTTTGGGACAATCATTGGGCGTGTTCACTGGAGTTAGAAGACAATCCAGTAAATGACACAACATTTCAATGTGGGAGGTTTCCACTATAGGGGTGATCTTTTTAAACCTGGTCCTAACATTCTCTAGACATATGGGGATGTATTTATCAAAAAGGACTATTAAGTTTGACTTTTCTGACAAGCTGGTCCTAGTTTCAATCCAAGACGTAACAAAAGGATTCCAACCTAAATCCTGGGGATTTATGTATAAAATCCCAGCCCTGGAGACGGTAGCAGGAGTAGCTGTCCGTAAATTAGAAATTTCAAATAGTAACCTCATAGTTGGTGTTAAAGCAATCCTTTCGTTACTAGCTAAGGTTAGGACTTTGTTATCATCCATAACGGTGTTCAGGGATTCTATCCACATTGGATCTATATCTCCATCTAACAAAATCCATTTAGGATGATCTCCTGGTAAGTTAGCCTGCTCCCTCATTAGTACAGACAGTAATCCATCTTTCCAATCTCTGGTTGCTGGGTTTATAATCCCAAATAATTCGTCATTAGTGACAGCTTTAGGATTCAAGTCATCATACACAGGTTTCTTCTTAATGTTCTGGTAAGTCCTGAACAAAGTTTTCCAGACTTGAGTTTTTCCTGTTCCTGCGTTACCTACAATGAACACAGAATGCCTGACTTCTAATAATTCTTCAAGTTGTACAACTTTCAAAATAAAATTATCTTCAGGTTGTAACAACAGGTCCATTGCTGCTTGTTTGACAGTCCGTTCAAAGTCAGCATCTCGTTTTCTGGGCACTTCCAAAGCCGGGAATAAATCCCCAATCAAGCCCATAAACACAGGAGTATCATCTGTAACGATTTTTGGAATATTAAAATCTCTCAATGCACGCATCAGAACTTCTTCTTCAGGCCTTCCAGGATCCCCGCGTTTTAAAGACCCAGCTACCACCAGAACAGATTTGATAGCCCTTAACCCCCAATCATAGTGATCTTGTTTGGAAAGTAATTCTTTACACAGAGTGTATAAAGTTATAAATTTCCTGGCTAAAATTTTAGCTTCCTGGAATCCTTCTGCGACTAACATGATTTCACAGATTAGTTCAAAATCAGGGACTACCATTGCACAGGGTCTGAAATATCAAACACAATTTTATTTATAAATATTAATAATAACAATAAAATTAAGTTTTAAAAAAAATTATAAACCTAACCTAAAAAGTGCTTTTAAATTTTCCGGCAATTCCGTGCGGCCCGCATATCCTGGATTCATTGTAATAAATATCCCAACTGTGGGTACCAATTGTATCATTTCGCCCATAAAATCAAACTTATCTTTTTTATGTCGGATAGCATCTAAAACTGACTTAACTTGAACAGCGACGACCGAAAGTACCTCAACTGAAATCCGATTGAACTCGTCGAAACACCCCCAGGCGCCGGTTTGGGCCAAGCCTTTGTAGATATTCCCACAGGACTAAAAACAAGGCGATTCAATTAAAGGGAACAATTTAAAGTTAAGTTACAAACTTTATAGTCCATTTGTTCCGAACAATTGAAGACATACACCATAATTCCCAAAGCTCGGCCTAAATCTTTAGTAGTTTCTGTTTTACCCGTCCCAGCTGGTCCGGCAGGACCTCCTCCCATTATTAAATGTAAAGACTACGACACATATGTTAGTAAGTTAAGGATAAATTGAAATTAAACATTTAAAACCTGTGTTAAAGTGATATAACATCTATCCGTTAAGGGTGTAATTACCAATCTGGGGGTGTTACCTAAATATTCATAACTATATTGAAACTGTGCGTCACAAATATTAGCAAAACAATGCGATTCATCTTCGCCCCAACGATGGCGGAGTTGTGACACCCAAGCAAATGCGGATCCACTATCAACCTTCATTTGGATTAGTTTACTCACAACGTCCCTGGAATGGACGTCAATTGTACAAACTGTCATAATTTTTTGTCTGTCTTGCTTTGTAAGGTCTCCCAATAGTAACGAAATTAAAGTACTTAGTTGAGAGACTTGTTTCTTGTAGTAATCACGTAAAGCGTTATCGTAACCTTCTTCAAGTCTGGAGAAAGCCATTGCGACTTCTACATTCCAAGATATTTGGGTACCACATAGCGAAACCTGGGCTGGGAAGTCAAATAACCATTGGTCACGTGGTTTTTCTTCGTAGGTCACCACACCGTTTCCTATTAAAGTCCTAATTGTGGTTCTCATTGAGTCTTGGAGTTTGTTCAACCAGACTTCGACCTTTAACATACCAGGAAGTTATTGAGACGCCAGAAAGTAAAATATTGAAAGTGAAGTAACGATGTAACTTACAGGACCAGTAGCGTCACAATCCTGACCGAATTTAATGTACTCCCCATCTTTAGCGTACATTCCTTCAATTTTTTCAATAGTCTCACCTTCAACAAAATGTAACCTGGCTATTGAATCAAATAGTTTAGTTAAGTGTTTAGCTACTAGGTTAGGTTGGTTCCCGTTAGATAAGATGTCCAATAAATCAGCAGATGATACAAAGTAGAATCTAGGGAAAGCTAGTCTTTTGGTTTCGAGATAAACCGCTAGGGCTTTTTCGCAGAGAGTTAACTTCTTTTGAAGGTGTTCCAAGGTTGATAACAACCCTAATCTGTTGGTAGATTCAACAACATTAGGAACCAACGCCATTTCTTCCATTAAAACTTTAAAATCTGAATCAACTTCATCGAAACGTTGAGAGTCTTCTGGTAGTTGTTTTCTGATGTCTTCAGAACTCATGAATATTGACTCCAGATGTGTCCAAGTTCTTTGGACTTCAAACCAGATTGTAATCACTGAATCCGCCGTGCTTAGTTTATTCTGCCAGGCTGCTACCGCTTCAAGAAAATGAGCGATGAACTTACTAGTGATTAGGTTTTGTAATTGGACTTGGTTATCTTCTAAAGTTTCGATTAATTTTTCACTGGCGCGTAATAGTTTACACCCTGTACGTTGGTGGAGTTCTTGCTCAAATTCCATGACAGACCAAGTCGAGTTTAATTCCCTCAGGACTTTTTCCATGGACATTTCTTTGACAGCTTTATCAACGATGTTCTTTACTTCTTCCTCGCATTCGTGCAGATTTAATTCCAACAATTCCGCCAGAGTCGTGCTGTGGTCCATGACGATTTTCGTCTGGAAGATTGGAGGGATTCAGGGTGTGACAGATTCATTGTGTCAACACGCAGGAAATGCACTTTATGAGCTAATTTTGTAGGTCAAACAGTTAGACGTAATTTACGTCGACGTTTTGCGTGGTGCGAAGGTGGATTTGCATGCTTAATATGTGTGCAAATTTATATAATCCGTGATTTAATTGTGTGTACAACGACGGGAATGTGTGTGCCTTTGCATTTCGGGAAAGACCGTCAGGACGTGATTACATAAATTCTACAGCATGCTAAGTCTGATCAAATTTACAAGCTTTACGTTTTACTTTAACGAATTAATTACTTGACATAAAATGTTTTGTACAGTTTTGTCAAGCTTTTTAAAGAAATTAATTATTTCGTCACAAGAGACAGCCTTTTTTTTTGGGCGGTGAAGGGAGGGGGTGAAACATCACACAATTCTTTTACGAAGTAAAAAGTTTGTTATTCGTGTTGGCTGTGCAACTTTAAGCTGTTTTGAGAATAGTGCACTTTTTTATCGTTTTATCATGTCGTTGTGGCCGCGTTTTCCGTGATTTCCCCAAGCGAAAACGAAAGCGCAAACGCACGCCGCCCGCAACGAAAAGTTCAAATTCTAATATCTCTGCTGCAAAAGAACGCCAGCAACTTTTTCACGACCTTGAGCGCACTTAAACTGATTGTGAATTTTGCAAGACTCATAAATTGTGCAGTTTGTGCGCTAAACGATTTTGTGTTTAACATATTTAACGTAAAGTACTAAAGTGCCAAACGCGTAAATTGGGGTAAAACATAGTTTTAATACTTTTATGCACATTTTTTGCTTTTTTTTCACTGCGCAAAAAGTGGATGGAGCACAATTTGCATGGCAAATGCACCGCCGTTTCAGGCGAGAGTCAATATTTACAAGAATAATATGAAAATTGCAAAAGCTTTCGGTGTGCACAACCGGTATACTCACTGTTAGTTCGGGGGGCAAAGCCGCTAAATTCTGTAACAGACCGTGTCAGATTGCTATTTACAATGGAATTTATTTACAGATTTACAAACACTTTACAATGTCCTAGAGGAATTAAAAATTCTGTACAAATATGTACATTATATACAAATAATTAAAGACAGGATAAATATTTATAGGTTAGAATGTCAGCTTTAAGGGGTAAAATCTTTCTAGGATTACAAAAAAATCTCTTTTTAACGAGTAAGAATGGGAAACGAGGGAAGACCAAAAAAATATAGGAGAGGAAAGGAGAGGAGAGAAGAGGAGAGGAGAGAAGAGGAGAGAAGAGGAGAGAAGAGGAGAGAAGAGGAGAGAAGAGGAGAGAAGAGGAGAGAAGAGGAGAGAAGAGGAGAGAAGAGGAGAGAAGAGGAGAGAAGAGGAGAGAAGAGGAGAGAAGAGGAGAGAAGAGGAGAGAAGAGGAGAGAAGAGGAGAGAAGAGGAGAGAAGAGGAGAGAAGAGGAGAGAAGAGGAGAGAAGGGGAGAGAAGGGGAGAGAAGGGGAGAGAAGGGGAGAGAAGATGAGAGAAGGATAGAAGGGTAGAAGAGGGGGAGTGTGAGATAAGGAGAGAAGAGGGGAGAAGGGAAAGTGTGAGAGAAGGGGAGAGAACTGGAGAGAAGGTGAGAGAAGAGGAGAGAAGATGGGATAAGATGATAGACGATGATTGAAGATGTGAGACAAGGGGAGAAGCGGATAGAAGAGGAAAGAAGAGGAGATATGAGGAGAGAATAGGAGAGAGAGAATGGGAGAGAAGGGGAGCAAAAGAGAGAGGAAGAGATAAGAGGGGGGACTATGAGAGAAGAAAGAATAATGGAAAATGGAAAAAAAGAACAAGGAGAACGAAAAGATCAAGAAAAACGAGGAGAACGAGAAAAAGAGTGAAACAAAAAATAAGAGCAATAGGAAAGAAAACGGAGATGTAAAATATTAACCTTTGCGAAATATATATGAGAGTGATTGACATACCTTAGTAGAATTCATTAACTGTTCCCAATGTCTCTCCCTAATCGCAGGATTTTGTAGCTCCCCAACAGCTTTCAAAGAAGTCAAGGTGTTCTTTACAGTAGCATCTAATCCAGTATAAGTATCCCATCCTCTCATCTCCTTATCCAACATCCTAATCTCCTTTGCAAACTTTTTACACTCAATGTCCATATTTTCTACATCAATCTTTCTCCACGGTGTTGTCTTCCAATCATCAACGCAAGTATGAACTACGAATACATAATCCCAAAGTTGTTTCAGCATCTTCAACTCCTTCCTACACTGCTTCAACAACTTGAACTCAGGTACGGTAACCTCAAACAAACTCCCCGACTCCTGAATCTCTTTCATCTCATCCTCAAACATTTGAATATCCCGACTAACGACATTAATCAATTCATACGGTTCCGTTTTCTCGTACTTAAAGAAATCATAACGCTTAAAGACTTCTCTATAAAACACAATCCTATCGTCAAAATCTATAATATTCTGTCTTATACAAGTAACCTCAGCTGCTTGCAATGGAGCTACTTGTTGTTTAACAGTAATAGCAATCTTCTTCGTATTAGTCCATTGTTCCGGTAACTCAGCTAACCAAACATTAATTTCTTCAGCTATATCTTGATCGTAGTATTTCAACAACTCGATAGTTTCATGCAAAGGTCCAAACATCTCATCGGTAACCACTTGACGTTCTTTTACGTTCAACAGGTATCCCATAACACTCACCAACGCTTCATAATCGCCTTCAACGACGTTTTGCTGGAGACCCTCATCAGCTTCACGGATAAATTTACCTAAATCCTGAAGACTGTTTGTGACAGTATCTTCTAAATATTTAATGAACATTTTACGCCATTTATGGATAGTATTGATTAACGCTTGCTTAAACGGATAGACATCGACTTTAAACCAAGAGTTGAAGACTTTTTCGGTTTTGATTTCTTCAATTTGTGCGTACAAATCTTCAAAGTTATTGATTTGCTCCTTAAAGTTATCCATTTTAGGTGGGTTCAGTTCCGGAGCAGATGGATCATTATTCAACACCCAATCAACTTCCTGCGGAGTTATCTGACGTCCATAAGTTAAAAACTGTTTCATATATTGTTTACGATCATCCATCCAAATATAGCTATAAGTTTGGAAGCTATGAGCGAAAGCAAAAGCATCTTCTATAACTTTATCAACATTTTGTAGAATGTCAAGTTTTATCTCTATAATATCAGGATTTGATGATATTTCTTCCTGAAATGTTGGTTTTGTTAAATTCAAACGTTGGGGAACAGCAGTAAACTTTAAAATATCTTCAAGGAGGTTAGATATTTGTTGTTTAAAACTATCTTCTACATTGGAAGAAGTTAATGATGGGATAAACACAATATTAGGTTCCTCAAGCTTTAACTGAGCTTCAAACAAAGCGGGGAGGTGATTAATATGATCCATATGTTCATTGATATATCCCAAACTGCATCCCACGCTTTGATAAAGATAATTCAATAAGATCTGATCAATAAACTCAATATAAATCAACCATCTACAATCATTCCCATCAGTTATACCAAATAGTTGTTTGTTTTCTTCAACTATTTGCCCAATCCGATCTGTAGATTGTTTAATATCATCACACCGTTTCCGTAACTTATCTTCACGTTCATCAAAACAAAGCACAGTATCTTTTTTATTATCCCTACGTTCAAACAGAGGTAACCGTGTATAGGGTATAAGGATATTCCTGATTTCTAAGAGATTATCTTGACTGCGTTTTAAGTTACGTTGAAGGCAATCTACTAAGACGTGCAGCTCGCTCATAAAGTCCCAAAGCCCGTTGGAGTTCCAGTTTAGTTCGGCGATACCTTTTTCAATGAGGCGATCGATCTTCTGCAGCTGGTCTTCGATCAGCCTGAACTCGACATCTTTGCTTGTACGTCGGATCTTATTATACCACGCTGTGGTTTCGTTCAAACAAGTGACGTAACGTCTGAACATTGAATCCTTTTCAGCGATATCTAAAGCTACTTTTGGGATCTCCCACATTTTGATACCACTTTCTACTTGGGGTTGAGTTGAAGGGTTTGGTGTTAGAGGAGTTGAAGTTGAATCATCGTTCATTAGTTGAAGATAATGAACTTCTCGGAGAATAGCAGAAAGCTTAAACAAAAAAAAATATTTGGTTTAAATGGTTTGGTTTGGTTTTGTTATCGATTGGATCAAAAGTGAAGCAATAAAAGGGATTAAGAAATGATATACTTCTGGATTAAAGTTGAGCGCGTATTCTTTTCCACTAGCGCATTTTTTTAGGATGCAACGCGCCAGATTAGTGTCGATGACGTTCGATAAATCCAGCGTCCAATCGTCGAAGAGTTTCCGGTCGAAGCTATTGAAGCGTTGGTTTAATTCCTCGAACCGGAGCACAAGTTTTCCGGCGCGTTCGCTAGTTGTAATCCTGAAATATATTCATCTTAAAAACTTTTATTGTCATATTTAAAAAAAATTAAAGTAGCAGAAATTAAAAAAACGAAATTAAAGATAAATAAAGGAAGTGTAATAAAATAAATTGGAATAGTTTACGAATGACGTAGAGCTTGAAAGTGTGTCATCGGAGCTGTGATGCGTCGACGTAGATTGAAAGACCAACGAAGAGCTCCTGCCACTGGCGGCATGTAATTATCGACGAGATATTTTCCGTGCTTCTCTTTGTGCCGCAATTGCAGTTTAAACAAACGTTCCACGTCGGTTATTTCCGCTTCCAACATATCCAGGATGATAATGTATTTGACGGTGAATTCATTTTTTATTATCGGACGCTCCAGAAGACTCCCAACTATGTAAATCAACTAGAAAGAAAAAACAACATTAAAAATCAATAACTTTATTTTTCCAAACCTAACCTAACCTAAATAAACTTATTTTATTAAGAAAAATATACAAACCTTAAAACAACTATCGAGGTTAAAACAATTCTCAAAAGCCTGACACAGGATCGATGCGAGTTTCAAATCCATATCACTTATCTTCGCTTGGAATTGTTTGAAATCAATCTGGAAGGACCCATCGTCCGGATCTAAGACGTCATAAGATTTGGTAGCAAACTGTGAGTAACATCCTTGGAATTCTGTGTAAACTGCAGTGACTCTAGCGCTTAATTTCCGGCCTTTCAAGCCTCCAATTTCGACTTTTTCCAGTTTAGAAAATTCTAGAATTGTGTTGAAGAACCATTGGATTGTAACCAGTCGTTCTAAAAATGAATCAAAGCGTGTGAAGACTGCAGATTTCGGAAATGTCCATTGTTTAGTTTCGGTGTCCAGATCCCTGAAGAAATAATCTAAGGATTTTGAATATTTCGTATAGAGATTGAAGAAATCTCGAAGGACTGTGATAGAAGTAGCGACGCGTTGCATTGCTTCGTCTATGTCGCTGTGGAAAAGGGTCGCAGGGTCGAGGAACTTCTTTGCCTGCAGCAGAATTCATCAACAATTTATATGTAAATCAGTCTGGGCCCATCTGGGATTTGAATTAAAACTTGAAAACACGTTTAATCTGATTATTCGGATGTTTGAAAACTTGAAACCTTATTTACCTCTTGAATAAGAAGATTGCACATTTGCTTCAATAAAACAACCAATTTCGCTTGGTCGTAATGTTTGGAATGAGCCCAGATTAAACAAACCACGTGCAGCATTGGTTTCAGTAAAGGTTGGACTTCACTAAATTCGGTTTCCTGGATACCATCTATATGTTTCTTTAACGAACCTAAATATAAATCGATATCTTTAGCTTCAGCTAAGGCCAGGACTACTTCTTTGAATAAAGTACTGAAGCAAGCGAAATAAGCACTCTTGCTTTCTTCTAAAATCACAGCCATGCTTTTAACTTTGGGTTCTCGTAATTGCGCGTAGATGTTTTGTAGGTTCTTGAGTCTTAAGTTCCAAAATTGCATTTCGACGGATGGTACAGCTGTGAGTGCGCTTTGACCAGTTTGGGTCTCTGAGGAGTTGTTGCTGAGCACGTCCTTGACTTGCATCGACCACTTAATAACCACGGCTTCAATTGCGCTTTTCAGAAATAGGTCACAAATCTCTCCTTTGCTTTCGACAATCTCTTTCTCGGCTTGTTGGACTCTGTCGATTCCGACTGGAAGGGGGAGTACTGTTTGTCCGTTGACTTGTCCTTTTACCTGGTACACGGTGCTTTTCAAGCTGTGGACGTGCTTCTGGACGTCGCGGCCAATTACGTCAGGCCAGGAATCGTGATTTCCGGAATTTGTTAGCAGAGGGCCTAGAATCTTTACAAGTAATTAGCAATGTAAATTTTAGGGTTTTTGGTTAAATACTTCGTCCACTAATGAAGCCAACTGATCGATGATTTTTGTCGACAGATCTCCAGGGATTACTGTGTCGTTTGGAAAGGTTTTATCGACTGATGTTAAAGTTCTTTTGATGAAGTATACACCTGAAAGTATAATTTAAGTAATTTTGTTTACAATAAGTTTATTGGAATTGAAATGGGAGATTAAATGTAAAAAAATTTTAAAATAAAAAAGTTGATGGTGGTGTGATGTGTTGGACAACAAAACACGATATGAACGTATTTGGTTTACGCTCGAATGTGTTTTGTTTTGTTTTGTTTTCAAATCAAGCTTGCCATGTCTCAATATATCCGAGTAGGTTTGTGTTTTGTCTTTTGTTTTAATGCGTAAATGCATTTTTGTCAAACATGCCATGGAACTTTGTTTATCTGAGAGTGTTTTGTTTTTATACCGTTGTTTACCTTGTAAATCGCACATTCACTAAAATTTAGTTGCAACTCAAACCTCAACGAGTAAAGAGTGTTAGTAAAAGTTTTCCTTAAGAATTTAAAGAAAAATTAAAAATGAAAAGAAGAAAGAAGCAGGACAAGACGAGTTATAGAGAGAAAGAGAAGATGTTGCAGGTATTTACAAAAAAATTAATAATACAATAACTGTTTATGAAAAAAACAAAGAAATAAATGAAGGAAAATGTTTGTTAGAAATGTCCTTTTTTCTGTTCACCTGGAAAAGTAACTTTATTTACTATTACCTTTATTTTTCAATTGCACTAAAGGAAATCCATTAGAAGCTATTAACTGTGCACTAGGAGTTAAAATAATGACCAATAGCATCGGATAAGGACGTTCTAGAAACTTCATCACTAAAGCTTTGTGTTCTTCAGTTGCCATCATCCTGGTCCATTTCTCTGGCTTCAACTTCAAAGTTTTCTTGACGTACGAACCCAAAAAGTCCATACGTGTATCAACAACTGGTTCTTGTGGTTCCATTTTGCACTAAACTAAATTAAAATAACGGAAAAAAAATTAAATGCACCAAATGTTTAATTTAAAAAAAATCAATTATAAATTAATTATCAAATTAATCAAATTCCGCTTGGGGCGCATGCGTAAACTTTCTTGAGTTTGCAGCACACCACGTAGAATGTTTTCGAATTAAATTTGGCTTGGT